>JAJOOO010029182.1:0-21365 GCA_029582685.1 Solanum piurae
TGGGATCGCCGCGCCTCAGTGAAGAATGGCGAGAATGGCTCGCCATATCGCCTTTGGCGAATGGCGCTCGCCATTCATAACACTGTGAAGGAGAGGTACTTGAAGGTTGTGGTGCTGATGCAGGAGAAGTCCTAATAGGATCCCTAGAAGGCGATATAGGTAAAACTGTTGTGGGAGCAGGAGAGGTGTAGATAGAATCCCCCAAAGATGGTTGAAGTAAAGCTTGAGATGTTAGAATTATCAGAAGATAAAGATGTGAAATAAGGTTGATTTTCGAAAAATGTGATATCAACTAACAATAGTTAATAATGTAGGTTAGATGAGCAACAACGATTTCTTCTTAACTTGAGAATAACCAGGCAACACATATTTGGGAGCATGGGGGATAATTTATTTTTCCCAGTGATTAAGTTATGAATAAACCATGTGATACCAAATATACGAGGAGGAACAAACTACAAAGGTGAATTTGGGAATAAAGTTGTGTAGAACCTGATTTTGGATGACATAGAAAGACATACAATTAATCAAATAATATGTTGTGAGAACCACATCATCCCAAAATTGCAATGACACATGCGATTGTATAGGTTAAGTGTGAGCTGTCTTGGTGAGATGCCTATTCTTCCTGTCATCTACCCTGTTTTGTTAAGAGGTATAAGGACGAGATTTTTGATGAATAATCCACTTGATGGCTGCTAAGAGGCCAAGCCCATGATGGCCAACTCAGGCTAAAGTGGTCCATAGGCTGCTAAAGCGGTCCTAGGCCGCTAAAGCAGCTACACCAGCAGGCTGGCGCCAACCAAAATAGCCAAGTCCCAATGGACTCCGATCGGGTGCTCGGGATTGGTTCGGAACCTTGTGCACACAAACAAACTATGCTACCCCACCAAATTTGAGACAGAGATGTTGAAACTTTCATTTGAGGTCGTCTCGACAAAACGTGGGTCCCACACCTAAGGCTCCGTTTTAGCCAAAAGTCACATGGTTGCTTAAAATGAGTCTGAAAGCCTCAAGATCTGAACGAAAGGTTCATCTAGACTAAATTCGACGTTCCAGAGCTAACGGAACCATCAGAATTAAATTATGAGGTTGTTTATCTGAAGTTATGACCGAAGTCAACCGTTCAAACTTCAAAAGCTCCAAAATAGGAAAACTTGCTTAAAAACCAAACGTACGACCCGGTGACTAAACTATCAGTCCCAACAAGTCACAAATGATTTGGGACGCTATAGGAAAGCTCTAAATCCCGAAAATACTAAAAACGGAGAAAATGACCTAGAGGGTCATTACAACAGACCTCAATCAAGTGTCACAGCAAGGCAATAACAACAATGTCTCACCAGAAAAGTACAGTAGCCGACTGGAAAAACTCTGATTATCTGGAGAAACAGTCAGATCTGGTTGGAAAATTTAGTCTCTCACAGAAGATAGTTACTACAGTTCTATAAAAATCCCAGGACCAGAAAATAAAAGAGAAAGACCAGAAAACTGAAAAGTCCTTCCAGAAAGTAATCTGGTCCTTTCGGAATATAGCTATGGTTGCTGGAATGCAGCTAGAATGGTATGGGTTGAGGTCGAATGAAGAGCAAACAACTTAGAATAAGAAATTGGTTGCAATCTGGTCGACAAAGCCTCACACGCTGCCGGAATCCGAGAATCTGCAGGAACTTGGAGGTGCGTCTTACATCTATTTAAGATGTTGCTCGCCGGAGATTACGAGCATTGGTGGTGTTGCTTTTTGCACAACACCAGCAGAAATTGAGATCTTAGTTGGAGAGTTTCATGGTCACCGGAAAAATGCGCGGTGATGATCGTTGCTTCCTCCGTAATGTCCCTGGTGATTGTTTAACGAAAATTTTAACACTAGGAGTCTATTAGCATGTGAAAGAATAGAACAAGGAGGAGAAAACTCAGCTTGATTATTCCTTCAAGCTAATGGGTCTTAAGTAGTAAATATACAAGTGTTAAGATGGGAAACAATATTCTGCCTGATTATATAATCAATCTAATTTATTCTGGCTTATCCTAATTGATAAACAGTATCATTTACAATATTCTTAAATCTTTCAAACAATGCACGTATTCCTACACAACCAATGAGGTGCTTGTTTAATGTTTTTACCATCTTAGTCTATCATGACCCTTGTTTAATGCTTTTACCATCTTAGTCAATCATAGTCCTTCTCGTGGCATGTGTGCACACCTGTTGCAGTTTATGTACATGCATCTTAAGTTATTCCATGTTAAAAATTGTAGGCTCTCTTTCTCAGGTACACATGTGATTCTTGGAGAATGTTAACACCAAAGCATCACCAGTCCATGATCCGATCTTATTCTTTACACTTTATTCTGCAGTTTTATATTCCCCCATGTAATGCTTGAATGTGTTATTTTATGCTTATATTGAATTGAATACTGCAGCTGAGTTACGAGGCCTTTGTGTAAAAGTAGAAATCAATATCCTTTCCTGTTATATGTAACAGGTATTCACAGCTGAGTATCCTATAATATGTAAAATCTCCGAGTACAAAAAGCCTTACATCAGCTTCATGGATGGCATTACAATGGGCTTTGGAATTGGTTTATCTGGTCATGGTCGTTACAAGGTTATTACAGAGGTAGTTCTCTACCCTTATGGAGAATTACTCGTTTTAACAAGTAACATCTTATTTACACTTCTTATTTTTCTCTAGAGGACTGTTCTAGCGATGCCAGAAAATGGAATTGGGTTGTTTCCAGATGTCGGTTTTTCCTATATAGCGGCACATGGTCCTGGAGAAGGCACAGTTGGTATATTTTCTTATATTCAGTTGAGTGTTCCTTGCTGAGCAAATTCCAATAACGCTATCTTGGTGCATGAAAAATTACTAAAAAGAGAAATAAAAGATGGAAACTCATATAACTGGGGCATAGATCTCTCTCCTCTCTAAAAGCTTAAGTTTGGTAATTGAGCTCTGTGATCTGGGGATGGAAGATTACAGAACGTATTGAAGAATATCTAGCACTTGCGGAGCCAGGATTTTCACTAACGGGTTTCAAAATATGAAAGATAAACATACAAAGAAGCCAAAGGGGGTTCAACATCTATTATATTTACATTAAAGATAATTTTAATCATATATAAATAATGTAATTTTCCATCCAAGAGTGCTCGAATGAACCCCCTAGGCCATAGCTGGCTCCATCCCTGATATCTAGGTGCTAAAGTCAGCAAGAGAAGCATGCTTCCATCAGTGCCTGTATGTTATTGAATGCTATTGATTGGGCTTCCAAAATTTGGAGGTAGGAATTATGATCAACATTTCAGACCTTTCTAAGGTGTTTGAGGTGATTTCCTTCTTTGATGAATTTTAGGAAGAAATATGATAAAAAAAATTATCTGTAACTGAGGAGCCTTTCAGTTGTTTGTTTGATAAAAGAACACTTATAACACCCTAATACCACTTCATGCATTTACAGCTGTTCAGTGTTGTCAAAACCATGCTTAAAGTGTGATTAAGAGCTGAAGTGAGGTGCAAAACATGTTAAGCGCTTTGCCTCACTTAATGTGCACTTCAATGTCGTCATCAAGTCTCTAAATCATACTTTTTCTTTTTAATGAGCATCTCCTGAAGAGATGACACTAAATAGTTGATATTTCACTTTATCGTAATTTCCTTATCTGAATTTATTTGTACATATATTTGCTGTTCATGCTTATTATTATTAGTCTTGGACTAAACATACATTTTTGTATTTTTTTTCTCCATTGCGCCATTTTTAATTAAAGGCGATACTTTATTCATGCTTAAAGCGCCACTGGACCTTAGAGCTTTGTTGTGTTTTCCTCTTTTGATAAAACTGCACCTGTTGTTCATAAACACATCCCTTTCATGTTCACAAAGCAATTATTGATTTATTTCTGAAGAACATGGACATTAGCTCTCTGTTTGTACATTACCTGGTGTGGATCCTCTTACTAAACATTCAAGACAAACGCAATATTAGGACTCTGAAGGTTGATTGTGATTTTAGTGAATGTACTCCTGAGTTCTCTGATTTAAGTGATAACCAAAATGAGGTCATCCATGCAAGCGCTGGTGAAGTAGATCTGTGGTTGCAGACAAATGTTACACTTATATTTGTCAATGGCTAAGCATGATCTTGAACCATGGGGAAAACCTCTTGAGAAGCAATAGTGACTAAGAGGGTGTTTGACTACGTTTATAAGCTGGTTAAACTGGCTTATAAGTACTGTTAAGCTTTATCCACGCATTTGGTAAACACCAAAGTATTTATAAGCTGTTATTAAAAGCAAAATGCACAAAAAACTCTAAGATATATTGGCTTTTAAACGCAAACCACAAATAAAGTGTGGACTTTAATGAAAAAAGGCACAAAGGGAGAAAAGTACAAATATATATGTTTAGTCCAAGACTAATAATTATAAGCGTGAATGACAAATATATGATCAAAGAAATTGATTTTTTCAAGGATAAAGTGAAATATCAATAGTTTAGTGCCGCCTCTGTAGAAAAGGCTCATTGACAAGGAAAAATATGCATTAGCGCCTTGATGACGACACTAAAGTGCACATTAAGCGAGGGAAAACGCTCAACACTTTTTGAGCCTCGCTTCAGGGCTTAAGCTCACCTTTGATAACACTGCTTATAAGTCAGGCGTTTATAAGCCAAAATTAGCTTAACGCCATAAGTTGTTTATCCCCAATTTCTGATTTTTTTAGCTTTTAAGTACTTTTGGTTTGACCAAGTATTTTACAATTTTATCCTTCGTATTTTTTCTAATTCTCAAAATATCTTTCCCAAAACAGAACTCCCAACTTTCTCTTCACTTTGTGTCAGTTGTTCCTTCTTTTCTTTACAAGGATACTTTTAAATTAATAATATTTTGAAAAACTTGTAAGGATATTTTAGTCGTTCTAACAAAAGAACAACTTAAACACTTTTTTACCAAACACATTAACTGTTTATTAGCAGTTTCAACATTTCTATCCCAACACATCACTGCTTGTTTATAAAATTAGTTTAATAAAATAATTTGACTTCTGTTTCATATCAGAGGTAGTGGAAGAAAATCTTTAAGTAATAATGGAAAAATTAGTTTGATACTCAAAGTTAAAATTGAAAGTTCTTATATCAATTGAAACTAATAAAAGATCTGAAAGTTTATAGAATAATATTACTAATGACAATCCTGGCAGACATTTTAGAATCATAGAATATGCAAAATTGGAAAGAGTGTCGTATAAATTGTTACAAAGGGAGTAATTTTTAAAATGGATAAAGATGCCAAGTGAGAACTTTTTATCTCACTTTTCTGCTAGTATCTATCCATATTTTGTTGGCGTGAGATACTGATTAATGATGTATGTGTATTGTGTGGTGTTATCGTTGAACTATCTTCTCCACTCCTTTCCTATGTGTGTGCTTAATCAAATCAGCTATTGCAGGTGCTTATCTTGGATTGACTGGAAGTAGGATATCAACACCTGCTGATGCTCTCTATGTTGGTCTGGGAACTCATTATGTCCCTTCTGCAAATTTGAGCACGTTGAAGGAAGCTTTGCTTGCCACTAAATTGTATGTCCCAATATTATTCTTTTAGTAATGTGAAGTTCATGCACTAAATGTCAATTTTTTTTAATCAATTACTCAGATCCATGAGACATGCACTGCTCCTTGCCCTTTTCAGTCTCTTTATCTGTGCATGCTAAAACTATTTGTGTCCACATTCCTTAGGTTGTGCCTTTTCTCTTCAAATCCTTTAATGGCTTGGCTTTGGGGGAAGAGATTCCCCAAGTTGGGTAAACTTTTGTTCCTATGTTTGAAACTTTTTTAGTGCTTCTGTTGCTATATTCTAATCAACACTTTTCAAGCCCCACACCATGCAAAGCGAAGCCCGGTATTTAAGTGGAGAAGGGTAGAGGGGCGGGCCCATTATCCACCGAGTTTAGAAGGCTGTGATTGGTCCAAAGGGCGGGTCACAGACGGATTTCTCGGTTATCAAAAAAAAAAAAACACTTCATGAGGCACATCTGGTCTTCAGCATTCTTCTTCAGAATATTGTTTCTTATGCCTTCTGACAAGTGTGTATTATGTTTACTGATACAAATCAATTCAGTTATATATTTCAACTTTGAAATAAGTTGTTCTGTTTTGTTAAAACAGCTCCGAGGATCCAGATGAGGAGATAAAACAACTGTTGACGAAATACAGCAGCAACCCTAATTCAGAACCCCGTTTGAAGTCACTTTTACCCAGAATAATTTCTACTTTTGCTGGTAACAAGTCCATTAGAGAGATACTAGAGGAGCTAGAAAATCATCAGCAAAGCACTGATACATTGGGTAAGGTTTAGCAGTAAGAGCTTGTTTGGATTGACTTATTTTAAGTGTTTTTAAGTCAAACTAGCTTTTTAAACGCTTTTGGAATGTTTGGGTGATTTTAAAAGCGCTTATAAGCCTTTGATTTTGAGCTAAAATGATAAAAATAAGCCAAAAGTCAATTAAGCTCTAAGACTTATTTTTAAACAGGCTTAGCAGTAAGACTTTTCTTCATATATGAGTTCATGTGCTCTCTTTTTTATACCATGTATATATCGCGTTAATATATATATATATATATATGTAAAAAGTACAAATTATTATGTGTATGTTATATTATTGAATACAAAATTTTAAAAATAACATACATTTTTTACGATAAGAAGTTTACTTAAAAGAGGAACTTGATAATTCATCACCACATTAATAATTAAGTAGTAAAATCAAATGTAGTGAATATAATTTTGCCATTAATATCAAAAGTCAAAATCATATTGGTATTGATTAAGAGTTACTTTATTTATTTTTAAATAAAAAAATTAGGTATCCAAGGACAGAAGTCAAAATTTGTCGTGTATCAATACCAAAGTCAGAAATTATGTAGAAAAATTTCAATTAATTTGAAGTTACTTTTACTTATTATAAATTTTAAATGAAGAAACATATAATAAATACTATATAATTTTAGTTGATTTAAAAGTTCATAACTATTAAGAGTTTTTACATAAATATTAGGATAATAGTTAAATGACGATTATTTGAAGAAAATAACAAATGTCATTTTTGTTTATTGTAAAAAAAAATTAACAAATGGTAAAAAGTTCAATCAACATTTCTAAAATGTTCATGCTTTTAATATAATTTAGAAGATATAGATTAATTTCTCCATAAATGAATCTCATATGCTATTTAGGCGTAAAACTTATAGGCATGCTTTATTTACATTTTCATGCGCAAGTTAATTTTGTTGACAGTGGCAGAATGGGCAAAGGATGCTCTGCAAGGGCTTAGTAAGGGGGCCCCTTTTTCTCTCTGTCTCACCCAAAAGCTCTTCTCTAAGGTAGCATCTGCACGTGGCAAAACTGAGAACGACTTATCCAGGGTGAGCTTATGTAGTGTTTCTTCCTCTAAAAGTTTTTTGATCTTCTGGTTTTTCACTAATGATTAAATTCTGTTATCTTTAACACTCAGCTCACTGGTGTCATGAGAACTGAATATCGCATTGCTTTAAGGTCCACTCTACGGAGCGACTTTGCTGAAGGTGTCCGAGCAGTCTTAGTGGACAAGGATCAGGTTTGTTATGACTGCATAAATGTTGGCTTTCTGGTTTCTGAACATGAAAATGTCATGGTCCTCCCATTTTAATTGTTACCCACCTTACATTATTAGGTAATTTTAGATAAAGTGTCTGCTTTCAAAAATTCAGACTCATATAATTGAAATTTCAACCAATTTTACATGCAATGCAGATATCTACGACTAAAGTCCGCACACATGAAAAAATTAGAAGGGTACTAAATATGTTTGTTAGATTTGTTGTTTTGACAAATTGATGGCCGAGGTTTGTTTTTATGGTATATGGAACTTATGTTTCAAATTTAAACTAATCTGGAGTAGATTTGGGAGTTGAATCAAACACAACTGAAATTTAGCCATTTTTAACATGTGTTACATGACTGAAGCGTAGACATACATGAAAAAAAATAAAAGATTGTTAAATAAGTTTGTTAGATTTATTGTTGTTTTTGACAAATTGATTATTGTTGTATGTTCTATATGATATATGAAATTTATATTTTAAATTTGAACATATTTAGAAAAGATTTAAGTGTTGAATTATTGAAATTCGAATAATAAAAAAAATTCAGACGCGCATGACTAAAATTTTTAGCCAATTTTTTATTGCACTTCAGTTAAAAATGTTTTGCATTGTTTTCAAAATGGGTAAACTTGCAAAAAATATAATTAAAAGATAAAGACACAAGTTAAATGGAAACTCTAAAAGCGAGTATTTGTGCACTTGGACCATTTCACAAGTGTAGTGTATTTTCCTTGGTAAGGATTAGAATTGGAGTTTAGTTAATACCCGAAACAATCAGTAGATGCTTAAGACTTGTGAGGCACTATTTATGATTTCAAGACACAATATCTGCTACTCCTCACAACTAGCTTAAACCGTGAGTTCTCTTACTATTATGAAAATTGATCACCAAGCAAGATGGGGCAATTAGAATCAATACCAAACTGATCATTTTCTTTTTCTTTTTCTCTAAAATGTTGATGAGAAAAAAGAACTCTTTGTTCCATTGTTCCAAATTGCTTCTTTCAAGCTTTTATTTTTCCTTTTTAAGTTCCTCCTTGGGTAACTTTGTTATTCTCCATTAGGGCTTCTAACTTCCTTTGTGGGAATTTCACCTTTACATTCCCTTTGGGCCTTGGCCCACCACTTCCTTATATTGTTAGGAGTCGTTTGGTGTCAAGGTATAATAATCTCAGGGATAAAATGTATGTGCTTGGTTAGAGGTATTAGGTAGTCCTTGGATTATTTATCCCACCATTTTTACCATAGTGATGGGATAAGTTATTCCATATATATGGTGGGATAACTTGTCCCGGAATAACTTGTTCCCAACCAAACGACAATAACTTATTTTTTTTGGGCTTCTTACGTAACTATACAGGTGACAATTTGTTTTTCAATAAATTGACTGTTTGTAAATGTAATGTATCGATATTGTATAGATAGTAATTTTCAATAAATTGACCGTATATATAATGTAATGTATATATATATATATATATATGATGTATAACTATGTATTAGAGATATATATACCTCCATAAACACTATTTATATAATATTTATACATTGCAACAATTCATTTTCCTCAATGAGCTGCTTTTTATGTCTAATATTGACTAATTCAAATCTTGTATAAACAATCTCAAATTTTAGTATTGAACTACTCTTGATATTTTGAGTCTTTAATATATTATTCACTCTCAAATTTAAATGTATTGGCAGTGATAATACAGGTATACTTAACCATAAACATGAATGTAATAGTAATTAAATATACTTAAATCCCTGAATACGAGACAGCTAATAAAATGGAAAAATGCAAATTTGACCACTTCAGCTAAGAATTGAAGAATTTTCATCATTGTAACACTTTGACAAAGTGCTCTAGAGAGAGAGAGAGAGAGGGGAAGATCATCACTTCAGAAGTAAATATAGATAGGTAGAATTAGGGGGCCAATGGACGATATTTGGATTCAATAAGAAGAAGAATGAGAAGAGGAAGAAAAGAAGGCACTTCGCCTGTAATAACATTAGTCGAACGACCATTTTACATAATAAGTGATAGTTGGGCTATCTTGGTAAGGAATTTTGATTTAATGGACATTTTGTCTAATTATTTATTTATTTGTTATGGTCTTTTCTTTTGAAGTCTTAGCTCCATAGTCATTTTCATTAGTTCCACAAGTATTCTTTTATTATTATAGAATCGTGACTAGAATTACACGCTCTTCCCGTGTTTTGGAGATGGTTTTAGAGTTATGAAGTTGAAAATGATTGATTGAGGATGGTTGTGATCCAATTTGTTTATATTCGTTGGTTCTATTGTCGATTCTAGAACATGGAAAATTTTAAATAGTCCTTAAAATATGGGAAACTCTATCCAATTTTTTGTAAAATTTCTGTTAAGGCATGCTTTGGAATTCTAGCTCTTAGTGGGTGATGGTCCTTTTTTGTACCAAGCTCTAGTTAAGGTGTAGTGGATAAAAAGTTGGTGATGATTTTTTATTTTTTATTTGGCAATAATGGTAGTATATTGTTTTGTGGGTATTAAGGATTCCTAAAAATATTAAGGATTTTGTTTCCAGAAGCCAAAGTGGGAACCAAGTTGCTTGGAGGAAGTTGAGGATAGGGAGGTTGAAGCTCTTTTCGAACCTCTGAGCCCAGATATTGGAGAATTGAATGTGTGAGCATATCCTGAATCCAGCGGTAAGGATTAAACAAATGATTCTCTTTTCATTACAACACAACTAACTAATTAATGAAGTAGAGTTGGTTAAAAGGATTTATGTGAATACCTTCAGCCACTCCATCCTATTACTTACTATTCTCTCAATTTTATACACATATATTTTCTTTTGGAGTCGCTCATATATAATTTTAGAATAAGTTTATCTGCATTACGGAATAATTCAAGCATACGCAACTGAGGTTAAAAAATTTGTGTCTCAAGTCTCAGGCATGTGTTTTGCTATTATTTTTTTTGTTTGATTTTTATCAATTCAACCCTCAGATCTATCCAAATAAGCTCAAATTTAAATCATAAGTTTCATATATCATACACAACTGGATAGATGTATGCGTTGAGTTGAAATATTTCATTTTGATCTCTTTAAAAGCAACCATCATCTATGGCAGAGATTCATTAATCATCTATTTCTTGTGTTTATCAAACAGGTATGCCCAGCCAGCCCTCTTTCACAGATAAAGATTGGCCTGATTGTTGGCGAATTCGTTCGAGTTGTAACTTCTCACATATGTAACTTATATTACAACAGTACACTTCATATATGTTCGTTCAATCACATATATTATATGCTACTAAGATATGCTTCCCGTAACTGTTTTACTAATATTTTTCACTTTTAACAGTAGAATTGAGTATGAAAATTTAAAATCAAATACTTTCAGATGTTTTTTGTTACCTTTGTTTTACTAATTTTATTGTTTACTGCTTATATTTACGGATCGTAATGATGAAGTCAGGAGAAATCTTATATTATGAACATAATGATGATTACTATTATTTGTTACGAATTAAAGGACTAAAAGAAGCAAAAAAGGCTTAAGAAGACGTGGTTAATAGCAAGACATAAATCATTAGTGAGTAGTTGATGGTCTTTTTTAAGAAAAAAAGACTATATTGGTTCGGCAGACCACCAAAAGTTAGTCGACATTTTAAAGTGATCATCCATGAATACATAGCTTCCTTCAATATCTTTTTTGATGACAAGGAAAATTCGCAATAGCTATTTTTGGGTGCGCACAGGGTAAAATCACTGCTGCTTCTATGCAATAGCTTGCAAATCACATAGGAGAGGTAACCTAGTAACTCCTTGCTTTAGCTGGTAAGGGGTTTCGAACTTGAGACCTTCAACATGGAAGTCCCAAGTTGTATTTGTATATCTAATTAAAGTGGAACCACATATATAATAGTGGGAATTATTCCCTAATGTGTAATACATATGATACTCTTGTTAGGTGGAGTGAAGCTAGCTAGGATAGCAAGAAAGATCACGAGGGCCACAGTAGTCAAAAAGTTGCCAGGCGGTAACTTCATCAAAATGAAATATAAGAGTTTATTATTTCTATTCACGAGACGACTCACATTTGGATATACCCATTTCTATCACAATTAAAGATGGTACTGCCTCAATATTGGAGATATCAAGAGCTGCTTCATGTTGATAACCCTCAAGAGAACCACTTATAAGGCAAGGGGTACAATTTTCCATAACTTAACTATTCTTGTTTCAACGACCATTAGCTTTACAAAATAACTTTCACATCCCTTTTATTGTGTTTTTCCAATTTAAGTGACGGTATTGACTAGAAATTATTTTATTTGTTCAGAGTCACTACTTAAAATTGAGTTATGGTGTTTCAAATCATTTTTTCTTTTTAATCCCTAATAAAAAAGAAATGACTCTTTATTTTGATCTGCGAATTAAAAATTCGGGTAAGAATTTTGTTGACTGAGGGAAAGGTATTAGACATCCCTCGAGTCTATAACACATCAATTTTTGAAAAAGAAAAAGATAGCATTTTGTGGCTACTATTCATGTTCTACGGGTCCAGTCTATAGACCATAGAAGCTTCTACGGATTGTAAGGCATCCGTAGAAAGTGGGTTGAGTTTTTAGGAAATCAAGTTTCAGTATCTCATTCGACGGTTGACCAGGATGGTCCGCCAAATGTTTTATGGGTCGTAGATAGGTCTCATAGAAATGTCCCACACTTAGTGAAATTTTAGGGTCAAAGTTGAGTTTTACGGTTGGGGTCTACGGAAGGCTATACGGGCCGTAGACCAATCTCGTCAAAAGTTGGCTTGAATTTAGGCTCCAATACTTGGTCTACTGTTGACCAGTCCAGACCGTATAAAGTTTTACGATCCGTAGGTCACACCTATAGACCAGTCTGATAGTTATTTTAAGGGGTTTTCAGGTCTTTTCCCTATGTGTTTAATACCTAAAGTTGTGTCGTTTCGACCTCTATTCTAAGCCTATATAAATATTTTAAGTCATAAAACTACCCATTCTAAATCATTCTTCTAAAATCTCAAATTCCCTCCAAGTTCTTCCCCCAAAGTTCTATCTAAAGCTAAGGAAGAAGAAGCTAGAGTTTCACTTCAAGATCTCCAATTCACCATAGCTTTTGGGCCTTGATCACTAAGGTATGTTAGTATTCACCTATGGAGTCCTTTCCTCCATTGGGTCACCAAAGATCCAATTTTTACAAGTTCAATTCTCAATTCAAAGTTAGAGTCTTATTCAATTTACATGAGTTCTTTTCAATTATGATTCAATTAGCTATGTTATATCTTCTATTGCATGAATTGAAGTAATTACATGTTTTTGAGTTGAATTCATATGAAGCCATGCATGATCCATGATTTTTGACTATGAACACAAGATGAAGTTTATGAACTATGAAATATGAATTTATGAGAATATGCATATTTTTATGAAATTGATGTAAATGACTTGAGGATGCTTTAAAATGAAAGTATCAATGATATTGTGAAAGGTTTTCTTACATACTACTATGATCATGATTGTGAAAGGTTTTTTCACATGAGCATTCATAAGGTTGAAATGTTTTCTCACCTAAGTCGAATCAAGATTTGAGGAGCTATTCTAAATGACTTTTAGCTCAGATTGGTAGCTTAATTGTGTCTTTCCATGGATGATGAAATGAATATGATTAATGACTATTTTGTGGGAGTTTACTTAGCACTAAGAGGATATTGAGATGGAAGTTCTTCCCGTGGGATGTCTTAGCTAGTGGATCCACGTAAGCTATAAGTTGATGGTCCTTACCTTGGCAAGTAGGACATCTCTTTTTGGTGTGGGATAGACATCAGATTACATATTTATCTCACATGGTCTATGTCGGTTAATGGTAAGCATCCCACAATAATGAACTAGGTTACTTTCAAAGTATCTCACAAAGTGTTTTAACATGTTAAGCTTGAATTGATCATGATTATGACTTGTGTTTTCTAATTTCTTATCTTATGTTTTAGCTTGGTCATTGCATATCATGTAAAGTCCTTTTATCATGATTTCATATCGTTTATGCATTGCTATCATACTTAGTACATTTCATGTACGAATGCATACTTGTGCCTACATTGTTTCACTAATGTAGGGTTTGATGCTCCTACCTCGCATACTTGTGGCTACTTGATCTCTCTTGCGGATTTGAAGATTGGTAAGTCCTCATGTTCTGAGGACCAACACACTTTTATAGCTTTACATTATTTCAGTTTTTAGACATTATATGTGGTGTATTGGTTACGTCCCAACCACTTTTTTGATGTATTAGATGGCTTGTTGAGACTATGATAGACTTCCGCTTTGTAAGTCTTTTATGATATGAGAATGTTTCTTTTGAAATATTTATTTCTATTATCTTGTATGATGTATGTTAAGTGGCTTGTGTAGGGTCCTTCGGGGTTCTATACGCCATGTTACGCCTAAGGTATACTTTGGATAGAGATAAACTTAGTATTCAGAGCACAAGGTTTAGAAAGGTCCTAGGATGTCTCACAAGCCACGTCAAGAAGAGTCTTGTTCATGAGTGTGAAGTGCGCCACACTTATGAATATGAGTTTATAAGATGTTTAGGAAATTTCACATCTTTCATCAATCTAAAGGCGTGTGATAGAGTGTAACTCCATGTCTCTCTCATAATCCTTATTCGATGCTTTTCAGGATATGGCCCCTAGAAGAGCATACGTTAGAAGAAATGTAGGTGAGGATGTAGAAGAAGAAGCTTTTCAAGTTCTGGCCGACCCTTTGGCCAAACAAGTGACTAATGCGGAGTTCTGAGCCATTTTTCATTTGTTGGCTCAAGCTATGACGACTCAAGTCAATAGGGAGGTTGTGGTCCCTGTGAACCCAAATGAGGGTACAATGGCAACTAGAGTGAGGGACTTCACTAGAATGAATCTCCCGGAGTTTCATGGTTTCAAGGTTGAGAAATATCATCAAGCGTTCATTGATGAGGTGTATAAGGTTTTGATGATCATGGGAGTGACACCGGTGGAAAAGACAAAATTGACCGCTAACCAACTCAAGGGTGTTGCTCAAGTTTGGTTTAACCAATGGAAGGAAAAAAGGGTGGTTGATGCGGGTCCTCTTGATTGAGAAAAGTTTAAGGTTGCTTTCTTGATAGGTTCTTTCTCTTTGATATGAGGGATACAAAAGTTCTTAAGCTCATTAACCTCCGTCAAGGGAATATGAGTGTGAAGGAGTACGCTTTGGAATTCACGTAGTTGTCCAAATATGCCCCTACCATGGTTTCCTATTCCAGAGAAAGGATGAGTAAGTTTGTTTCGGGTGTGTCTGAAATGGTGGTTTATAACACCTTAGAATTTCGTGAGTTCGGTTTGGAAGGTGTAAGGGAGGTCAAAGGACAGGTCTACGAGCCTAAACCCAACCATGAACCCTCCATGATTTCCTAAACGGTCTGTGGAAGGGTTCACTACCCGTTTACGGGAAATGGGTTGGCTATTTAAGGAACCAAGAAATTAGGGCCATTTGTACCACCCCTTTCACGGGCCGTGAAGGGCGAAACGGTCTGTGAAGGCTCCCATTCAGGTCCTTCACCAACTTTATAATTCAAGGCTATTTTAGTCTTTCCCTATGTGTTTAATACCTAAGGTATGTCGTTTTAACCCCTATTGTAAGCCCTATATAAGTGATTTAATTCCTAAAACTACCCATTCTAAATCATTCTCCTAAATCATAAATTTCCCTTCAAGTTCATCCTCAAAATTCTTTCTAAAGCCAAGGAAGAAGAAGCTAGGGTTTCACTTCAAGATCTTCAATTCACCATAACTATTGGGCCTTGATCACTAAGATATGTTATTACTCAACTATGGAGTCCTTTCCTCTATAGGGTTCCCAAGATTTTCCAATTTTACAAGTTCAATTCTCAATTCAAAGTTAGGGTTTTATTCAATCTTCATGGGTTCTTCTCAGTTATGATTCAATGAATTGTTTTCTATATTTTAATGCATGAATTGACGTAATTACATTTTTTTGAGTTGAATTCATATGAACCCATGCATGATCCATGATTTTTGACTATGAACACATGATGAAGCTTATGAACTACTCTCTCTATCCCAATTTATGTGACTTACTTTCCTTTTCAGTCAGTCCAAAAAAGAATGACACATTTCTATATTAAGTAACAATTTAATTATAAAATGTCTATTTTACCCTTAATGAAATGATTTACAGCCACACAAATTTTTATCATTCATTTTGGACCAGAAGTTTTAAAAGTCTTCCTTTCTTTCTTAAACTATGTGCCGAGTCAAACTACCTCACATAAAATGGGACGGAGGGAGTATGAACTATGATTTATGGAAATTATGCATCTTTTATGAAATAAATGTTTATGACTTGAGTTAGCTTATAGCTGAAGGTATATATATGTTCTATGAAGCTTGGCCACATGACATAAATGGCATCAAGATTTTCCATCAATGCTTGTGATTATTTTTCTATATTAGGTCTCTATTAGTATGGTATCTGGATATGCCATCAATGATCAGGGATCATGTTTTTAAAACTAATATCATTAGTAGTATGACACTTTTAGTATGAAGTTAGTGACTATGGTTCTTATAAAGCTATTATGAAAAGATCATGAATGGTGAAAGGTTTTCTCGCACATGGTTTAAGGATCTACTTTATGATGTTTCAACTTTGGATTAATAACTTAATTATACTTTTCCATGGATGATAATATGAATATGAATATGATTAATGGCTATTCCGTGGGATTTTACTTAGCACCGAGTCGCCTTTTGGGATGAAGGTTTCTATTTAGTATCTGTGGACCTTTAGTAGCAATCCCTAAGTCTAAGAACTATGTGCCACCATAGGATTTTGTCTCAGATAGACATTAGCCAGTGGATCCACCTTAGCTCAAACTCATGGTCCTCACCTTGGCAAGTAGGACACTATCTTTTCGGTGTGGGAGCAGTACATTGGATTCCATGTTATATATCACATGGTCTATGTCGATTAATGGTAAGCATCCCACAATAATGAACTAAGTAACTTCTAAATGTTTTATGAAGCTTTCCTCATGAATTTTAGATGCATTGACCATGATTATGATTATGATTCTTCTTTAAAGATTTTACTATGTTGAGTTTGGTCATGCATTTCATTTTTTTGATTATGTCCCCTTATGATCATGTTTTACATTTCCATACATACATCTCATACTTAGTACATTCCATGTACTAATGCATACTTGTAGGGTCTGACACTTCTACTTCGCATACGTGTGGCTAGTTAATCTCTCTCGGATTCAAAGATTGGTGAGTCCTCATGTTCCGAAGACCAAGAAAATTTTATAGCTTTCCTTTATTTCAGTTTTAAGACATAATATGTGGTGTATGGGTTACGTCCCAACCACTTCTTCTGGGTTAGTAGATGGCTTGTTGAGACTATATTAGACTTCCACTTTGTTAAACTCTTTTATGATATACGATTGTTTCTTTGAAATCTTTATTTCTATTATTGTGTATGATGTATGCTAAGTAGCTTGTGTAGGGCCTCTCGAGGTTATATATGACATGTTACACCTAGTATATACTTTAGGTCTTGACATGGTTAAGGAATTAAGTACCGCCATGCTCATTAAGGAAATGGATATTTCCCATTTAATGACTCATACCCAACAAATTGAAGAGGAGAAACTTAAGGAGAAGACTAGGGATTAAAAGAGGGAAAGAACAGATGATGGTGATTTCTCTCATTCAAGGTCCAGTGGAGGTAATCGTTCTCAAGGCAACGGTTCTAGTGAGTAAATGGTGTCCAAGTGTCGGAGGTGTAGAAAAATCCATAGGGGTGAGTGTCTTGCCAGTTCAAATTCATGTTTTGGGTGTGGAAAGAGTGGTCATAATATGAGAGATTGCCCATTGCTTACTATTAAGGGAAGGGATGATAGGCAAGTTCAACCTAGTGGTTCCGATTCGAGTGCTCCAAAGAAAAATAGGTTATATGCTCTTTAGACTCAACAAGATCACGAGGGCTCCCTGGATGCGGTGATTGGTAAGTTATGGTCTTTTGGCTTGTGGTTATGCATTGCTTGATATTGGGTGTTTCGTTGGCTATGGTATGATCCATATATGGTTATTGTGTTTGAGATCGACATTGAAATCCTTGTGGAAATTTCTTAAGTATTTACTAGTATTGATGGTTCTATGGTTGTTAAAACTTTGATGTTATGCTTGGGTTAAGGAAGATGGATTCGAAAATACTAGAGAGGGTTGCTCTCAAGGGGGAGATAATGTGCTTCATGGTTGGTGTGTGTGGAACTATTTAAATTGTTGGAAGGATTCTTTTCTATGGTTTGGCATGTGAAAGGTCAATGGCAATGTGATGTCTTAGTATCTCTATATTTTTCCGTTATCTTCGTGCCTAGCTTGACGCATTATCCCCTCATGTTCACTCTTTAGGATTCTTCTGTTTTTAGTCACTCCCATATTTCCTAATGCATGGATGCTCATGAAAATTTGATTTTTGAAATTTGATTTAGCTTGATTGATTGCTTCATGATGGTGTGAGTTTGTGTATGATTTG
The DNA here is from genome assembly GCA_029582685.1 of Solanum piurae. NCBI lineage: Eukaryota > Viridiplantae > Streptophyta > Magnoliopsida > Solanales > Solanaceae > Solanum > Solanum piurae. The sequence goes on from JAJOOO010029182.1 coordinate 18,238, forward strand.
CATATATGTTATGAAAGAATGTTTTAGTTTGGAGTTGATATTCTTCTTAGTTATGTGCATTTATGTGATTGCATTCATGTTGAGTTGATGGTTTCTCTCATACACTCTTCATGCTAGCTTGAGTCCCATTCAAGGATGAATGTTTCCAAATAGGAGAAAACTAACTACCCAACATGAACACAATTTCATCAAAATGCACATAACTGATGAGTCCACAATTTGGACTCATTTACGGCTTTATTTTAATAGAATTAGTGTCCTCAAATGCATATTTTGTCTCAATAACTGATGTAAATCCTTAAATTTCAGGTATTTGGAATTTGAGGCAAAGCATGGACACTACTTGGCAAAAAGGAACAAAACGACTGAAAAGACGAAGAAAAGAAGGCTTGGGGATCACCTAATGCATTAGGCAAGTCGCCGAATGGCCTTAACCTTCCCCAAAGTTCCAATGTGCTGAGCCCTGAAAGACAAGATTAAGTTGGCGATGAAAGGGAGCAGTCGGCGTGTCACTGAACAATTCAGCGAAGCAGTACTATATAGCCTAATGATCCAGAACGCAAAGATGTTGAAGGGCGATGAAGCAGACCAAAGGGCAGATCACCGAGTGTATCGGCGATCCCGACTAACTACGCCGGGTGATCCTTCGCAGCACAAATTTTTGAAAACTATAAATACTTATTTAATTATGTAGCTTAGTATCAAGTTGTAGAGAATTATTACTGAGACTTAGAATATTTTCAATTTTTAGTTTTTAGAGTTTTTGGGAGACATTGTTCTTGAGCTTAAAGGTTTTGAAGGTTTTCAACTCCAAGAAATTGGAAGTGGGTATCCAAGAATCTTCATCCTAGACGTGTTTAAAGACATTTTCTATCATACCCACTTGATGGAAACACTTGTTGGTATTGATTTATATCTCTTTTTCATGTCTAGCTAAAACCCTAATTCTTGGGGTGTGATTTTGTGAATATGGGTTAAATTTCCTATTTGGTACTGCTTATTGTTAGTCTATTTACTGTTTAAATGTGATTTCGTTTAGTAGTTGTGTTTGAACTTAATGGGATTGTAGTTGCAAATACGATTTCATCTTAGTGTTTTTGGCTTGCTCGAGAGAGAGGTTTTAAAATTAAGACTACTAAATCGATAGCCGGTGGTTATTAGGTCGTCATGGGTTCAGCTCGAGAGAGTGAATCCTAGGACTTTTCCCACACATTCAGCAACTCGGTGTTCGAGAGAAACCGAGTTGATTCGGGGTAAGTTTCCTGAGAGAGAATTTACCTCCACTAAAGTCTAGCCTAGTTACAAATGTTCAGCAATTGACTATCAATAGAATTTACCCGATTGCGTATTTTATATCGTATTCCTATCACATCCCAAGAATCATGTCTCTCTATATTTGCATCTTTGTATTTTCGTTGTTTTAGTTGTTAATCTACTACAAGCCCCTCATTGATAATTGACATTCGTGTCAACCCCTCTATTTATCATGTTTTCACTCGATAATATTTTTAGCTATGGTTAACTCTAGCATATTCTTGCTTAACTCTTAATTCTCAGAAACCGCTCCCTTGGGACTCGACCCCAACCCATTCGGTTGGGTTATATTACTATTGTATGATCGTAGTCACTTGAATTGGAAGTTGTGTCTTGATTACGCAAACATCAATAACCAAGGAGGAAAATCGACTCCATGCTATAACATATTCATAACATCATTTCATAAAACATACATGAAAATCATACACAAATGCACATAATCATGAAGCAATCAATCAAGCTAAATCATATCTTCAAAAATCAAAATTTGCATGGGGAAACATGAGAATTACTAAAAACACATGAACCCAAAAGAGTGAACCATGAGGGGATAATGCCTCAAGCTAGACCCGAAGATAAATGAAAGAGATATGAATACTAGGACATCACATCACCTTCGGCCTTTCACATACCATACCATAGAAAACAACCCTTCCAACAATTTAAATAGTTTCACACATACACACCAACCATGAAGCACACTATCTCCCCCTTGCGAGAAAACCTATTTAGTCCTTTTGAATCCATCTCCCTCAATCTAAGCATACACCAAGGTGTTAACAACCATGAAACCATCGATACTAGTAAATACTTAAGAATTTCTCACAAGGATTTCAAGATCGATCTCAAACACAATAACCATACATGGAGTCATACCATAGCCAACAAAAAGGTCAACATCAAGCAATGCATAACCACAAGATAAAAGACCATAAATTACCAATTACCGTATTCAGGTAACCCTCGTGATCTTGTCGAATCTGAAGAGCATAAAACCTATTATGTTTCTAACAACCACTAGAACATGAATAAGGGTAAGTTTGAGCCCGTTGATGATTATCTCCCTCATTCTAAGCAACTGAAGGACAATATCTTATCTTATGACCCATCTTTCCACAACCAAAACATGCATTAGAACCGGCTAGACACTCACCTCTATGGATTTGTACACCATTTTCTCACTAAAACCTTTACCTTGAGAACGATTACCTCCACCGAACCTTGAATGTGAGAAATCACCATTATCCGTTCTTGCCCTCTTTGAATCCCTAGTCTTCATCTTACGTTTTCTTCTTGTATTTATTGTGCATGAACCATCAAACGGGAGACATTCATTTCCTTAACAAGTATGGCGGTTAGGCATTCTTTGATCACCGAGTCGGAAGCACCCGACATAAATTTACTCATCCTTACCTTTGGATCACAACCATAGTTGGATCATATTTTGATAATTATGTGAATTTCAAAAAAGTATAATATTTCACACTCATATTCTCTTGACTAAGGTTAATGAACTCAAGTACCTTTGCCTCCCTCATCTCAAGGGGAAAGAACCTATCAAGAAAAGCAACCTCAAATTTCTCCCAATAGAGAGGACTCGCATCAAACGCCCTTTTACTCTTCCATTGTTCAAAACACACTTGAGCAACATATTTGAGTTGGTAAGCGGTGATAACGTTCAAATATACTTCTTGAAAAGAAATATAAACGATCGTATGCAATATATTTACCCAACTATGAGTCGGGGTCGATCCCACAGAGAATATGGAAGAATATTATCAATAGCAAATATTTAACTCGATAGTCGTAAT
>JAJOOO010029183.1:0-22925 GCA_029582685.1 Solanum piurae
AAAAGATCGGAAAAGAGGCCAAGAAAACCTCAAATTTTGTCCAACAATGGTGTTAGATGCAAATAGGAAGATGATGGCTTTACAAAGCCCTAATGTGACTGTTAGACCATTTTCCAAGGGTCTCACGCTCCTAATAGGTGTATGTCACACGCTCTTTAGTATTAGCTGCCACATAGGATGCCAAGTCAAAAAATGTGTTTAAAATATTGCGTTTTGATGAGTTCAGGGGTTCAGATGACAAATGAGAAAGTAGAAGGGTTCACAATACAAACACATACAAGTACAAGGGTCCACCAGACCATTTCGCCGAAAAAGAAAATACAAATAAATAAGTTTATAAAGATAGAAAAGGATACCTCATAAGTCATCACTCTTCGCTACTATGGTCTTTGTGCATGTTTCTTTAGTGGGGAATTCACAAGTCTCACTTTTTAGACTTTTTGAGTGACTTTTGAATTATTTGTGTACTAATGAACCCATAAAGAGCATAATATTGTTGCTAGTTTCTTACTTACCATGTTCTTTGGAGTTTTGAGTGCCTCAATGAATATAATGTTAAATGACTTTAATCTATATAAGAGAAATTTCTAGAAATCATTACGATTAGAGAGAGATAAATTTTCAGGGAAAATTAAAAGTGTCATTTCGTTAGTATTTTTATTTTAAATTTGGTGCTCGATACTCATTTTAGGATCTCAATTAATTTGAATTCGCGTTCTGTAAGAATAACTAAAGGGGGAAGTTTATGGGTCGAAACCCGAACTCGATAGTTGAATGTATTAGATGGTGACACGTGAAGATTGAAGACAAATCAGACATGACACAATACAGAAGTACCAGTTTCGGTGAATGAGCTTGTTAGATATCATTATAACATTTTCTTATTTAGTTATTTCAATCTGTGTATTCTTGAACCGTACTAATAAATACAATGTTAATTTAAATCATCGATTAAGGGATAATTTTAAATACTTTTTAAGATTTTTTATATTCTCAAAATTCAAATTTAAAATCGAAATAGTAATAAAGAAATTCTATTCATTCCACGAACAAACTTTAGGGCAAACTTGAGTTTTGTGATACTTGGTAGTTTTATGCTTGTGGGGATCAATAAAACTATACCCACTTTGAAAATTTATCTGGTGCATTGCACCTTATATCAAGTTCCAACACCCTGAAAATGACTCCCAAATTTGTCCTAAATGGCCATGATTAGACTTTCCTTTTCAATTATAGCAAGCTATTGCCTAATTAATAGTTTTCTACTTCTCATTTTTTTTGGAGCGACACATGTTAAAACTTTTGGAAAGAATGCTTCTATAAACTAGAGTGATTAATGTCAAAAACATACCTAAATGACTATTTTTTTATTGAGTTTCATATACATTATATTCGATTGTCGATTTAACACAATTTTAGTTTTTCTTTGGAAACACCTCTAGTTTGATTGTCGATTTAATATGATTTCTTGATTTTCTTTGAATGGACATCTTTAGTTCGAATGTCGGTCTGATACGATTTTTTGGTTTTCTTTGAACACTCCTGGGTCATAGGAGGTGGTATTGGTTAATTGGAAGAATGTTGGAGCACGAGTTTCGTGTGGAGAATTGTAATAAGATTAAATAGGTTGGGTGGTCCATAGTGTGTGATGTTTCACTAAACGTGGAAAAAGTATAGTGAATGTGGGGTTGTATTAGAATAATTATCCCAATTTCAAACCCTATTTGGGCAACTTCTTGACTACTCAAGCCATTGAAATGTTCTTGTACAAAAAGATCAAGTAACTTTATAGTAATAATGAAATAAAAAACTTTGTTAAATTGTGTGCTAACATATTCCAAGATATAAGAATACGTACCAAATCGACCTTTTCAAAGAAATTCATAAGCTTCCAAATTTTTCATGTAGTTCTATTTCCCATGAAACTACATTTAATGTATCCATCACATTTTTCACATTTCATAATGTTAAAACAGTGAACTGGATAGTGAAACAAAGTATAGAATGAGAGAGAAGATTTTGGAGAGAAAGAAGAATCAAGTATTATTGATCAAAGTTGAACTCACACATACAACATGATCATCAATTTATATATGTACAACTAACCGACTCAATACTTGAAAAGAATCTACTACTAACTAGCTCTTCTACTAACTAATTGTCTAATAGCTAATAGTAATTTACTGAACTAGCTAATCCCTAAGTTAGTTACTAACAACTTTTATAATCTCAACACTCCCCCTCAAGTTGAGGGTTGAAATACATCTATTAACCTCAACTTGTCTAGTATGTAATGGTGTTGTTGACCTCCCAAAGCCTTGGTCAAAATATCAGCTTCTTGATCAGTTCCAGGGATATGCATTGCCTTGATCTGCCCCTTTTGTATCTTTTTCCTTACGAAGTGACAATCTATTTCTATGTGTTTAGTCCTTTAATGAAATATAGGATTCCGAGCTATCTGAATAGTAGCTTTGTTGTCACAAAACAACTCTACTGGTACTTTCACTTTCATGTTCATTTCATCCAATAATCCCACAAGCCAAATGATTTTAGCTACTGCAGATGCCATGCTTCTGTATTCTGCTTCAACTATACTCCTTGATACAGTTTCTTGCTTCTTTGACCTCCAAGAAATCAGAGAACTACCCAATTTCATACAATAACCTGTTACTGATTTTCTTGTCATTGCACATGATGCCCAGTCAGAGTCACAAAAGCCTCTAAGTGTATTGTCTTTTTCACTACTTAATAAAATGCCCAAACTAGGTCTTCCCTTTAGATATCTCACTACATGAAGTGCTCATTCTAGATGAGATTGTTTCGGATCATGCTTAAACTGACTTAGAGTCTGCACTGCATATGAAATGTCTAGTCTGGTGACTGCGAGGTAAAGAAATTTTTCCACTAATCTCTGATAAGCATTTTTGTCCACTAGTTGTGGATTATCTAAGTCATCATCGGCCTGCTTCCTTAGATGTTTCTCATAATCTGATGTGGTAAACTTTATGTGTTGTTCCAGGGGTGTTATAACAGGCTTTGCTCCTGCTAAACCCCCTTCTGAGATCAACTCTAATATGTACTTCCTTTGTGTCATCAATACTCATTTGCTGGACCTTAAAAATTCTATGCCTAGAAACTATCTCAGCTCCCCAACATCTTTGATCTTGAATTTTTTTTGCAAAATGTTCTATGACTCATTGATTGTAAATCATTTCCAATAATTAACAGATCATCTACATAAATGAGTATCATTACAAACTTTTGCTCGACCCCTTTTGTGAACAAGGAATAGTCATGCTTACTTTGTTGAAATCCAGAGTTGATTAATGTAGTCGTGAGTTTTATATTCCAATGCCTAGATGTTTCTTAAGTTCATATAATGATTTCTTCAATCTGGAAACCTGAGATGTCACCCCCTTACTACTAAAACCTTAAAGAAGTACCATAAAGACCTCCTTATGAAGATCACCTTGTAAGAAAGCATTGAAAACATCCATTTGAAAAATAGGCCAATTATGCATAGCAGCCAAGGAAAGAGCACATTTGACAATGATCATTTTAGCTACAGGGGAAAAAGTGTCATGAAAATCAACACCTTCCTGCTGAGTACAACCTTTAGCCACGAGTCGAGCTTTGAACTTTTCAATGGACTCATCAACATTATATTTGATCTTATAAACCCATTTACAACCTATGGGTTTCTTTCCAACTGGTAAATCAACAACCTCCTAGGTTTTGTTAATCATAAGAGCATCAATCTCCTGTTTCATTACTTGAACCCATCTGTCATCTAATATAGCTTCAGAATAAGAGTTAGGTTGAATGGTAGTAGAAAATTTGGAGAGAAAAACTTTGTATGTAGGGCTAAGATGAGAGTACTAGATAACATGATGAATGAAGTGGACATGGGGTCTGGTCGAAGGTAAGGAATGAACATAATCTGATAGCCAAATTGGAAGTTTAGTGGCCCTGTATGGCCTTTTTTGAGACAGAGGTAAAGTAGGAAAAAAATTGCCTGAAGTAAGAGCCTGGGAAATTGGAGGAGATAGAGAAGAAGGTGGTGATGAAGGAGATGGTTGTGGTGATACCAATGGAACATGTGGATGTAGTGAGATACGGTCTGAATTAGCAGGTGGAGGTGTGGAATCTGGTCAAGAAGATATGACGGAAGAGGGAAACTAGGTGAATAAGAATCAGAAGAAGAGACAAGAGTTTTCTTGAATAGGAAAATTTGTTCCCTAAAATGAACACCCCCTACTAACAAAAAAGGTATGGGATTGAAGATCATAAAGTCTATATCCCTTTTGAGTAGAAGAATAATGGTAGCCTATTTATAATATAAGTTGCAGCAAGTATGCAATCACCCTAATATTTGAGAGGGATAGAACCTTGGAATCTTAGAGCTCTTTCTACCTCTAGTAGATGCCTATGTTTTCTCTCAGCCACCCTATTTTAGTGTGGGGTGTAGACACAAGTTCATTGGTGGACAATACCAAGAGAATGAAAAAATATGTACATTGAGAATTAAGGAATTCAAGACCATTGTCTGATCTCATGATCTTAATGGTGATGTTAAATTGATTCTGTATCAGATGAACAAACATTTTCAAATGAACTAAACAATCACTCTTATATTTCAACAAGAGTAAGTAAGTATTTATTTCCATTGTAAGTGTCCAGAACGTCCTGAATAATCGACTCGTTTATCAAGCATAGTCTCACGAAATCTTCCCTCTTTGCCTTCAATGTTTATAGGGACCCCATACATCCATATGAACTAATTGAAAATGCTGACTAGAAACAGTTTGATGAACAAGAAAAGAAAGTCTAGTTTGCTTAGAAATAAGATAAATTGGACAATTACAGATTTGAGTTCTATCTAAAGTGTGCTTAATGTCAGGAATCTGATTGAGTACTGGGATTGGGGCATGACCAAGCCTTTGATGCCATATAGAGCTTTTGGCACTACTAGAATGAGCAGAATGACAAGCAAAAACACTTTGCAAGCTAGAATTAGTGGCTGGTCATGGTGATTTAGTGGAAAGAATGTAAAGTCCATCCTTGACTTTACCAATCCCCTTCACCTTGCCAGTGTAACGATCTTGAAAAACAAAGAAATCAGGATAAAAAGAAGCAAAACAATATAGGTCTTTAGTAAGTTGGGATACTGATAGCAAATTGTATTTGAACAAAGGTATATGTAGAACATCTTTGAGGAGTTCGTCCTTGTCTAGTTGACAAGTCCCTTTATGAGTGATTTGAGCTATATCACCATTTGGTAAATGAACTTGACTATGGGGAGAAGATGGAAGAGCAGTACTAAATGACATTAAGTCCATGGAGGAAACCATGTGATTTGATGCTTTTGTATCAACAATCCATAAGTTAGTTTTAAAACCAGCTAAAAAACAATTTATACTACCTGCCATGTTGGCTACATTTTCAGGTGAGTCTTGTTTGTCAATCAATGTGAGGAGCTTCTGAAACTGCTCAGCCGTGAAACCTTGTTCTTTGGATTGAGGTGCATTAGCCTGATGACTATGTGAACCTTCATGATGATGCATATTGGCATTGTGAGCACTATAACCACCATTCCTATATCCATTATATCCTCTATTAAAATTTCCTCATCTGAAACCATTATTCTCTCTATCCTTATTCCTAGTGAATTTGAAATCAGAGGGATAACCAATCAATTTGTAACATTGATCTCTAGTATGACCTTTAAGATGACAGAAATCACATTAAAAATGAAATTCTTCTTCACTCTCATATTAGTGTTAGTCCTTGAGTATATGTCATTTGCAGTAGCAAAACTTGAGGATTCACCTTCCTTATAACGAGAACTCACAACAGATTTTTGTTTGGAGTTAGGAGTATATCGTGACATAACAACGGCAGCAAGAGCAGAAAATTCACCTTTCTCATAGTGTGGTCTAGAATGAGAGCACTGTGCAACCACATTCAAATGTGCATGCTGACTTTCCTCATGAATGATTAGAGAATAGGCTTGATTTACTGAAGGGATGGATAGAATTATCAAAATTTGACTTCTCGATTGATTGTAATTTTCATTCAGTCCTCCCTAAAAATTGCACGAGTTTTTGTTGCTCCAGATTGTTGATTTACTCACGAGACTTGGCACATGAGCATGAGGTAGCATTCACATTATCAAATCGCTCTTTGAGATCTGCCCAGACTTTGTGGGTATTTGAAGAATACATAATTCCATTTACCAGATCCTTCAACACAACACTCATGATCCAAGACAACACAATCGCATTCACACGCTCCCATTGATGCTCCATCTGACCCTCATACATATCATTCCTGCAAGTGCCATCAACAAAACCAATTTTGTTTTTTCCTAGCAAGGCAATACGCATCGACTTACTCCAGAGTGTAATTTTCCATTCTAGTGAGAACAAAGTGAGCCAGATTCACTCCTGGAACATCAGAATTCTGCAAATAGAGTGGATCAATAGAGTCAAAACTCGAAATGGATCGTGGAGTGTTAAATGTCCAGATCCATTGATGTCATATCCATTAGCTTCTGAGGATGTACTTCCAATCGCCATTGATGAATGTGAGACGAGATTTAAACAGAAAAAACAATAGAGAAAATTTCAAAAAAACGAATCGAAAAAATAGAGGATGAAATTGATATCATTGAACAACGATCAATGGAGCTTCGATAGCCATTAATGGCTTTGATACCATGTTAAAATAGTGAACTAGATAGTGAAACAAAGTATAGAATGATAGAGAAGATTCTAGAGAGAAAGAAGAATCAAGTATTATTGATCAAAGTTGAACTCACGCATACAACATGATCATCTATTTATATATGTACAACTAACTGACTCAATACTTGAAAAGAATCTACTACTAACTAACTGTCTAATAGCTAATAGTAATTTACTGAACTAACTAATCCCTAAGTTAGTTACTAACAACTTTTATAATCTCAACAGATAAGACTTGCATTATCTTTGTGCTATATTAATATTTCTATCATTAGTACACACAAGTATATGCATAGAAGAATTGCCACGGATGTTAATTATCAAAATTGTAGCTACTGATTGTGATTATGCCCTAAAATCTAAATTATAGTAAATTGCCCTTCTTTAATGTCTTATATATGAAGTGGCACATGCCCAACCATAAGAAAGGTTGGGCTGTGAACCCATTATTATTGAGACAAAACTTGATTATACAATTCTGGGCCCAAAACTAGAAATGCACCCAAGGGAGGAGCGGCCCACTATATAGATTATTGGGCGTTTCCGGCCCGATTAAATTACATATCAGAATATTGCTTATTTGAGATAAATGAACTTTTGATCCTTCAGTTATTGCGTTGTTAAGATTATCTTATCATCAGTCAATTAATATATTTATCCGTTATATAAAAATTATGAGATGTTTAGACTATTTTTAGATTTATATTTACACTCAAATATGAAGTAACAATACAAATTTATAACACGTCTGGTAATCAAATGGTTAATCATTTTATAATTTTTAAAAAATTTGTAAATATTTAAAGTCACAGAAATAAAAAATGCATTGTGCTTATATCAACAAATTTGAAGATTAAATGTGTTTAACAAAATATGACAAGGACCACATTGAATAAGATCTCATTTCGAGTATGTAACATCATAGTTTTGAATTGTGGCCTTTTGGTTACTGAGATGTCTCCATAACATAATGAAGAAGGATTAATATCCCCTCCCCCCCCCAAAAAAAAAAATTACCCTTGTTTTAATATATAAAGTTTTACACCATCAAAGAGTCACTTCTTTCTTGATCAAGGCATTCAATCGAAAATAAGACAGTAAAACACTTTATTTTCAAAAAATAAAATAATTTTCTTAAGAGACATATCCAACCTAAAACCCCCCTGTTATTTTAAAACGATAGAGCAAATAACTACGGTAGGAGATATGTAAAGGTTCAACCATTATGAATATTAACGATTTAGTCAATTTGAACATAAATTTAGACAAATTACTCATTTTTTAAAACTTCATATCATTTCCAACGAATTTGTAGTAAGAAAGATGTTAATGTGGGAATATGAAAGAGACAAAAAGTTGAAAGGAGAAAAAGGGGCAATTGGCGGATTGCACCCTTTTTCCTCAATTCTCACCAACTCCAATGACTTAAAACCGCGTTAATGTAGAAAAGTTTAAATGAAAAAGCCTAAAGGGTAGGGCTCTGTGCAATCCCAAATTTGATGCATTACAAGTCATCCTTTGGTCAAGCCTATGACATAAGCCCTCACACTTGGATTTACCTTTTTACGACGTCCCAAAAGGCGGTCAAGTAGAAATAATAGACTTTTAATTAAATTATCAGTTTATTGAAGATGAATTGTACATGACGTTTTAAATGAATTTCATACCTACATGAAAGAGGAAGGAAACGTTTTTTATGACATAAGTTCATATAATACATACGCATTTAGGCTCGATATGTCATAGCTCGAAAGGGATAATAAGTCCCGTGACAACCTTCGTATGAATGCAAAGAATCTTGACTCAATTATCAGTCTTTAAAAGTTACAAAACAAGAAGTTATTTGCTAGTGTAAAACTGTCCTATCATTTGTGTTTTTTACTTTTATGGACATAATTTGACCTAATTCACGTGAAAAGATGCAAGACTATAAAATAGCAAAGAATATATATATATACAACACTGTAATTTGCATGGAAAAATGTTATGAAATCATATAATAAAGTTTTCGACGTAAGGAATACTCTGTTCACAAGACTTTGACTGAAAGCAAAGGACAGCATTGTGTGATCAAGTCAAATGATTTGTAAAGACAGTAATGTAGGGAAGTAAATTATCTTTCATGGAAAATAGGGAGTTTATAAAATTAGACTTCTCTTTTTTATGTTATGATGTGACAAAATTCACATATGAATCAAATTGACCAATTTACAAACTAAATGCAAATGAGGAAATGAACTTTTTTTTGTTTCTGATCCATTGTTCAGTACACATTGTAATCTGATTAAATTTAGATTCACATTAAACAATAGAAATAAAGCGCTCTTTGACAAAACAAATTTTACATTGAGGATTTAAAACATTTGATTATAGTTGGAGAAGTACTTAGTTACTGCTCTTCCTTGACCCTTATTAGTGATGAGACTAATTTTCACAATAACAAGTAGACCTAAAGAGTGACACAAAATTGAGGTAAAAAAATGAAATTCATAAGTATATCATCTAAAAAGTAAAGTATCTAAAAAAAAGTAATGATGAAAAGGAGACAATGGAATGTGGAGAAGATATAGATGTATTGTTTTTGGACTGGTATCATACTTCCAAGATTCCATGGTACATCTTTTTCATTCTACTTTATGGTGTAAAAGGATACCAATACTTTTCATATCCACCTTATTAAGCAAATTATAACAACTACTCCACTTCTTAGAAAAAATAATTCTAAATTTTCTTTGATGATTAGTACATTATCACGGTAGTTCATATTAAGTGAATTATTAGATTTTCTTAAAGTTTAAAAGAATTGTTGAATTTCTTTCTTCATATTTGTCCTTCAATTTCTTAATTTCTTTACATTTCTAAGAGAATAATTTGGGAATAATCAATTAAAAGGTGATGACGAAAAGTAGCCTTTGATTTACATATATAAATATTTTCTTTAGGAAGTGTGTCATAATTCATATCTCAACAAATCACTTAGGGATTGTTTGGTTTGAAGACAAGTTATGTTGGGATTAATTATAATGGGATAAATAATGTTGGAATAAGTTATGATGAGATTAGTTATGTTGAATTTTATTTTTTATTGGTGGTTTAGTTTGTCAAATATGCATGACATAATTTCTAAGAGTAAGTTGTGTGTTTACAAAAATGCCCTCTAAGAATAAGTTGTTTTTTTATAAAAGAAGGTTTAAGGGGGTAATTTTGTTATTTTACATTTTTATCTTGGAATAAGTTATCCCCGAATTAGTATTCCACCCACAAATAGGGATAACTTATCCCAGTCATAATTATTAATCCTAGGATAAGTTATCCCACACTTTGTAACCAAACAAAGAATTAAGGAATACTAAAAAGTTATCCCAAAATTATTTTTCTTTATCCATCACACCAAACAAGCCCTGAAATAGGTACATTAATACTATTAAATATTTGTAGGAAAAATATATAAATCTCTAAATCAGTTAAACTAGAAAGTATGACAATTGATTAGGGATAGTTTGAGTAATTGCAAGCAATTTTTAAAAAGCTAAAAAGAGAACACCATGGTACCTCGTCAAATTTTGAAGAGTTTTAAGCTGTATGCAGTGCAATAGCGACGCAATTAAAAAATATTTATGATCAGGTCTATTATAAAATAGTTAGAAACAGCACTAAGTTGAATTGACAGTCTGCTTATATAAACTTGAACAATCCTCCTCATGAGCTTCAGAACGAAATAAAATATATGACACATGAGCTTAACTCAACTTCGAAAGATAAGAGGAGGATTGCTCCAAATCTATATAAGTTGACTGTCACTTCAATCCCCAATCAATGTGCGATTTTTATTCACTCTAACAAGTTAAAAGAAAAAAAAATAGTATAAAAAGATCCTTATAATCTCTAAGAATGATTAAATTGATGTAGCAGATAGCATCTCATAAGAAATAATGGAGGATTGATTAATTTTTCCTTCCGATCCAACGCATTTTCAACCGTGCTCATTAAATCAAACTTGTCTAGTATAATTTACATGTTTGGAGTAGTCATGATGACTTAATAAATGGTATAAAGTATGTAGAGGTGTGTGTGTTTTGTCATAGAGGGGACAAGGCGTTGGGGATAAATACTCCAGCGTATATAACGGAGAAGCAGGCCCCCTATATACTCTGTCTGACGGTCTACACCTTTCCCCTGCCTTTCACCCACCCCCGATATACTACCACCCCCACAATAAAACATTCAAAAGCACCATTTATCAGAATGAAATCATCATTGTAATAATCATCATGCTGTTTTCATCTACTCCACTAACTACTTTTTATTTTAACAACTCATCATATTTCAATTTCCAAATCAATATTCAGTAAATTATATTGCTGAATCAATAGATGGATCGGAGGAGTAGCTTCCAGATTTGAGGGGAATGTTGTCTGGCTCGAAGTCATTATCTCTTCTCGATCATTTAAGTACTATAGATCGAATAAATCTAGTGTAAATATATATGATCACGATGAGATAGTGTCTTCGGACCAGGCTTCATTCCCCCCAATTTGGAAACAAAAATTTGCATTCTCTAATTATCTCTCTGTCGGTGTCTGCTGCAGAATACTCAGGTGAGATATTTTATTTCTTTGAATTTGTGTAAAAGTGCATGTGTATTCGGATTTTTTTCTTTTTTCAGTTTTGGGGGATTTAATTGGCATGCAAAATCCGACAGGAATGTTGGAACAATAATGATATTTTGACCCTTTTTAGTCTAATTTGGGGCAGAATAGCTGTGATTTTCATTATTACTGTCTCTGCTCTTCTCTTTTTGTTTTTCTTCTTTTCAGATGTTAAATTCAACCCTAGTTATCATGGCTGTGTTATTTGTTTGTCTCTGTTTTCTACTAGATTTCATCATTCACCACTCATTAAAGGTCCCTCAAATATGATGACAAAAACCTTCTGGATCTATAACTACTAGTACCCTGATTTTGCTTTCATGCAATTTTCTATTCCTCCTTCCTCTCTAACTTTTAGGGTTTCTATGAATTCCTTCATCTATCCAGAAAAGAGAGAACAATAAAATAAGAATTTCATATACTCCCACCGTCTTATATTAGACAGACACTTTCTATTTTATGCGTTAATTAAGAAATCCTTAACAGATATAGATCAACTTTACTATTTTGCCTTTCTTTTTTTTCATAATAATTAGCCTCTTGAACAAATATGTTTTGATCTCTTCAAAGTTTGTTTATGCTTCTAAAAGCCATATTAATTGTAAGGGTAAAATGAGAAAAAAATCAAACGATTTTATCCTGGTTTAGTAAGTGATGTAGTATTATAAGTTAAATTCTTTTAGTAAGATGCTCGTATAATATGGGACAGAGGAAGTATAAGGTAACTGGAGATGAGAATTAAGCTATGTTAATTGAACGTTACAAAAATATCTAATCAAAACGCATTTCAGATCCACCAAAATAGTGCATTTTTAGAGTATTCGGCAGAAATAATATAACATATTTGAAGAGTTGAGCAACGTCGGAATTAGGTGGTTCTTTTGAGGACACAAATCCTTATGATCTGATCTTCTAATTTGTTATGTAATGTGAATGATGCCATATAGATAGACATACAATATTGTATTCTTCTTATTTTTGTATTTATCAATTCTGCTCCCTCTTCTACTTGGATTTTTTATTGAATTCTTGCCCTATTTATGTCATTCCTTACAAAAAATTTATCATAACTTTTACTTTTGTATTTGTCAAATCTACTTTTGAAAACGCTTTTCTTGAGCAGAGGATATTTTTTTAGAAGATGAGTCAACGTCACAAGTATGAAAGAGTTGAAACGATTATTAGAGAATTAGGTTACCTCTCACAAAGTAAGGATAAGATCGACATACACTCAATCTTTTTATGAAATCACATTGGATGGATGTTAGTGATCATCAATATTATTATCAAGTCTTAGTTTCTCTAGTGTCTACTAACAGTTATGAAATTTTATGAGCTGTAATTTGCATTTGGTATGCACATGCGATAGATAGATTATATGTATATTAAAATAGTGTAAATTGTAGTGGAGGGTATCGTGCTTTGAAGATTTTATGGAACATAAATTAGACATACATTCTGCTGTATGGATTATAAACTTTTGATCATCTCTCATCTACATATGGTAGCTTTTCATTTTTGATAAAACTATGTGCAGCTTTTTCTGTCTCTTTCTTAGCAAATGGTCTACTTTTTTTTGGTAAGCATTGTCTGGTTTTTCATTCTGGAGAATAGATAAAACCAAAGAAAATTGGTATAATACATAGATATATACTTTTAATTTGATTTTAGCTACTTCATTTATTTCAATTTATGTGACTTACTTTCTTTTTTAGTCAGTTCAAAAAAGAATGACACATTTTCTTATTAAGTAACAATTTAACTATAAAATATCTATTTTATTCTTAATGAAATAATTTGCAGCCACACAAATTTCTATCATTCGTTTTGGACTACAAATTTTAAAAATCTCCATGTATAAAATACCCTTGACTATAAATGTGTTGTTGGCAAGTCGTTCACCCAACACTTAACTATCTAACATGTGTCATACCCTTAATTGTTACCCTGCCAAGTTGTATCAATGTAAACACTAGAATTGCTTTATTTTATACTTTTTTCATTCGTAGATTAGTTGTTATATTGCTTCTTAGATTATTAATTCAATTAATTTACAAAGCTATATTAAGATAAATCAACAATATCTACTCAAAAACTATACCAAAAATATGACAAAGGAATTAAGTAATACTCCCTCTGTCTCAATTTATGTGACTTACTTTTTTTTTTAATCAGTTTAAAAAAGAATGACATATTTCTCTATTAAGTAACAATTTAACTATAAAATATCTATTTTACCCTTAATGAAATTATTTACAGCCACACAAATTTCTATAATTCATTTTGAACCACAAGTTTTAAAAATCTTCCTTTCTTACTTAAATTTCGTACCGAGTCAAACTACCTCACATAAAATGAAATGAAGTGAGTATTCGTTTGAAACTCCTAAAAAAACACTGCAAGTTACAATAATTGATTATTCAAATATTTTTAAAAAAAATATATGAACAGGATTTACAATGTGAAGAAAGAATGTTTTGAATCTCGAAATTGATCAAAAATAGAACTCTTTTCGTTTCAGTTTATGTGATAATATTTGACTTGACATGATGTCTATGAAAAAATAAATAAAAATTTATGGTCTGAAACAATCCATAAATAAGTTTGTGATTGAAAATTAATCCATTAAAAATATTTTTAAAATTAAATTATTTCTAAATATAATAAAGTGATATTTTTTTTTTAGCAAATTAAAAAAGAAAATAAGACAAGGAAGTACTCTATTATCTCTAAAGTGTCCTGAAATATCCACAGAATTATTTTTAGCCGTAGCTTTGCATGATCAAATCAACAATAGTAGTATATATGAGTTGGAACTGAAAGCTTGGGAAAGTGTGACAGAAATGTAAGTGAACTTGACAACTCACTGTTTTTCTTTTTCTTACTGTTTTACTCTCTGTTTATTTACATAATGACTGCGTCGTTTGATGAGATGTATGCACGACCACAATGCTAGTATATTAATTAGCTAATCTACCTAGTTGGATGGGGATAAATATCGTAAAATAGATAAATTGAATCGAACTAATTTTTTTTTTTTATTTCAATTTTTCGACATGATATCAATGTTATTTTTTTAAAATTTTGATTCTTTAGTTTCGGAGTAAGGGTTTAAGAACTTAGGTACACCGAAGAATCAATTTTTTATTAAAAAAATAAAGGAAAAATGACAAATATACCCTCGAACTATCGTAAATGGTATTTAAATATCCTCCGTTATACTTTTAGAACTCTGATGTCCCTACCGTCTAATTTTTGGAACGTGTATACCCTTTGGACTAACGGAGGGACACGTGTCACGAACTTAACAACCTATTCAAAATTTATTTTATTTTTATTTTCAATTAAAAAATTGACCCGAATAATAAAAAATCCACCCAAATAATTTTAGACCAGCACCGAAAAAAATTAATTTCTCCTTTCTCCTCTAGTCCAAGAACCAGTTACACAAAGAACTGCTACAACTCCATCTTCTTCGGCGAAGCTCCAGATACAAAACTATTTCTAACTGCTATCGAACCTAACCTCCCTCACTCCAGCGAAATCAGTGGGGTAGTGATCCTTAATCCACCATGAAACCTGACCACCACTCACCCATCTCAATAACTTTTTTACATAGCTGAAACTTTGAAAAATGAAGATTGTAGGGCTGAAAGCCAAGAAAAGAAATCTGTGAAAATCCAAAAATCAACAATAAAATGAGAAATATAAAATAAAATCAGTCATAAATTAGACAAGAAAAATATGGAAGGATAGGGAACAAACATATCTCTAGCTCTCTTTACAGAGCTTCAACAATGGAGGTCAAGAAGATACTCCGTAACTCATTGCTAATCTATGGCGTGGGAAATTGCTAAATATATATATTTAAAATACGGTATTAAATAGTCTAGGGGGTAATAGGTACTCATTAAAGTTTGGTATCGTAACAACAATTTCGATCAAAGTTGAAGTATTTTTCAAACCATTTTCCCCTAAACTATTGAAAGTATGAAATTCATATCTAAATTATCACTTATTAGTTTGAGAAACACATCTCTCTTTTATTACACTATCATCATGATGTGTGTAATACACTCTCTCTTTTATTTAAAAAATTTGACACATCATACTCCATATAAACAAAACATTGCATCTTGACAAAAATTAAATAAATTAAGTATTAGTTAAAATTAAAGATTAAAAAATTATTATCCCAAAAAATAAAATTAAATGTAAAATATTTTTCTTACCCCACTCTATCACTTCCTCTCACCTTACTCCCCCACCCCCTCCCCCCATTTTTTTTTTTTATTTAATTTTAATTTATTTTATAGAAGTATATAATTTATTTTTACTTCATCTCCCCCCACCCCCTTCGAATACTAATTTAGATATTATTTCATTTTAAAAAAAATTAAATCTACCCACTCCACCTAATACTTCGCTTTCAATTTTTTTCTCATTTTTTGTTAGATATATATATATCAAAAATATGTTTTACTTGCCGCCGCAAGACTTTTTTTAAAATAAATTTTTTGTTTATGTTATATTCGGTACACGAAAATTCTAAAAATATATGTACATATCTAACACATAACGAGAAAAATATAAAATAAATAAATAAATTAGGAGCAGTGAGTTAAATAGGATGGGGTAGAATTTTATTCTTTTTAAAATAAAATAATATATATATTTTTTGAGGGATAGTAATATTTTAATTTTTAATTAATATTAATAGTTATTATTTATTTATTTTCAAGGTGAAATATTTTTATTCATGTGGAATGTCATGTGTCAAGGTTTTTCCAAATAAATGAGAGAGTGTATTACACACACCATTGAGGTGTGTTTCTCAAATTAATAACTGATAGTTTATGTATGAAACTCACACTCTCAATAGTTTAGGTATGAAACTAAAAAAAATATAGTTTAGGTGAGTTTTTGACACTTATCTCGAATAACAAATGTACAATTCAATTATTGACTTCAAATATTAATTTTTAAGAGGAACTCACAATATATTTTTATCAATGCAAGTTATATAATGGCACATGTCTTCGTACTTATTGTTTTCTAGAAGTAGTTGGAGACATAATATTCTTGAAGTAGTTGTACAATTCAATTGTGCTTTAGTAGCACAATAAGTGTTACACAGCGAGCTCATCATTCCTTAACATAGTTTTAAACTTTTAAGTATCTTATACTTTAATTTTGTCCTCATTTTATTTCTCATTTACACCGAAATATTGATTTAAAACGCAGAACTAAACCAAATCGAACCGAATTGATTTGGTTTGGTGTATAGTGTACACTATTCTAAAATGGAAAACCAAAAAATAGAACTAAAATTTAATAAAACCGAACTAAAGAACTGAATACCCACCCCTACACCTAGCTACAAACGACTGCATGCAACTAACTATCAATTACTTTGTATTCCTTATTTAAGGATCATAATGGAATGATAATTACATATTTATCTATAACAAAGGTCATGAAGACATGAATTAGAGTCCCGCTTAACCAAAGATATTGAGTCGATTTTGAAATAAACTTGAGTTCTAATACATATATCAAACATAGGGATGAAAAGCCCAACCCAAAATGAGAAGGCCTGCCCTCCAGGCTATCAGCTGACATAACTATACAAAGTGCAACGTGTATTTGAATATCATTTCTCTTCTACAGTTTCAGGAAATAGAATTCACCTTGTAATACTAAAACTAACCTAGTATACACAGTAATATTTATTTATAACATATTTGTAGTATTATTTTTTTGGATTTTACGACAAACGTAAAATGGAAATGGAGAGGAATTGTTAGAGGTCATTTAAATAGATATTTTTTTGTGTATTATTGTTACGATTATCACCAGGGTGAAGTAATAACGGAGTAATTGTGATTTTCGAAATCGTATTAATTTTAAGAAAGGAAAAAAATAATTGTTTGTTTCGATGGTGATTGAGTTAGAGCTCGTTTGGATTGAATTATAAAAAAAAAAGTTTTTAATTCAAATGTAAAAAATCAAACTAAAATGACTTTTAAGTCAAAAAATAAAAAGTAGAGAGAGACTTACTTTTGATTTTCAACTTATTTTAAGTCATTATAAACTTACTTTAAATATTTTTTACCTTGTCAAACACTTCCTAACTTATTTTAAGTCATTTTTGACTTATTTTAAGTTTTTTTTATTTGTCAAAAACTAATTTTAAAGTATGTTTGACCAACTTTTAAGCCAATCCAAACACCCTCCTAGAGAGAAGACGGAGAATGTTCAAAAACATATCCTCCGTTTCAATTCATGTGACACGTTTTCGATATTGAGATTCAAACAAATCTATTTTTTACTTTAAATTTTTTTCATATATCTTTTAAATATTTTGAATAGTCAATTATTGTGACTTATATATATTTTTTACGTAATTTACAAATATATTAATTCATTTCAAAAAAATTAAAAAATTCATGCACAAATATGAGTCAATTTTAAACTATTTGTCTGTCCAAAAAAAAAAGTACCCATATATATTGGACAGAAGAAATTTAAGATTATTTCATGTATATTGTACGTTTTATTATTATTAATTAGTATATTTTTCTTCATGCTTTCGGTGATTTGACAAATAATGATATGTTTATGTGAGCCTCACAGGCCTTTTGTTGATGTTGGCTCGCTGGACTAAATTTTTCTCTAATATCTCTACATCTCCCAAAATAGTTTCTTTATGTATCTTCAACAATTTGCAAATTAATCCGCATTTCGTTCTAAAATAGTTTCAATACCTACTTACGATTACCTACAACACACAAACTTTGCTTTTCATACGAATCAGAAAGAAAAATATTCGAATCTCTTTAATAATCATCTTTAATATACCGTTAAAATATTTGTAAACTTTTTGATCATGGTTTTTTGGAAACCAATGATTCAACCTTTTCATAGCATGCTTGTACCTATTTTAATTTTTATACTCCAGCTCAGACTACGATAGCTTAACTACACCACTTAAAAGACCAACTTGCAAGCATTAAGAAGAATCCAACTAATGAAAATGACTCATAAATATCAGATATTTGAAAGAATGACTATAGTGAAATACGTCAATTTGAATTTAATCGTATCACAATTATCTTATTATTGCTATTTTTATTATCTGCATCAAGTTGTTGTACCCCGTGGTTATTTACTTGTACTTTGTATTTTTAGAATACAAATGGCAACCGCAGAATAATGAGCTATTAGGAGAAATTTCTCAAAATCCACTAACCAAAAATATCTGACTCTTGTTCTCTCTCCTTCAAACTCAAATCCTCTGCAAATTTGCCTGTTTTCCCCCAAAATTCTACCCGCCATTTCCGACCTCCCAAAACAATTATGCAATTCCAACAACTAATCACAAAAAATAAATCACCGTTCTATCACCACCGTCACCGGCACGGTGGCCGGCGAATCATTCACCACCAACCACCACCACAACTTTCTCTATGAGAAAATCACCTTTCTATGTTGCTAATGGCTCCGAAGCATCTCTTTCATCTTTTCCGTTAATACCAGGTTCTACGATATTATCTACGCCTTCACATAACCTTTCCGATTTCAATTCCAGTTTGCCGTTGCCGGATCCATACTCAAATTCTACTTTCCTTTTTCCTTCTGCTCCTGTTGTTGACGGAACCTTTGATTTCTTCACAATTTGTTTTATTTCCGGTCTTCTTCTTCTTTCTCTACTTTCGTTTGTGTTTATCTTCCATCTCCGTCTCAGATCTAGTCAATATCCGCATCTTAAAAATTTCAATTCCCTGTGGACCGTCCGTTTACTCCTTGTTTTCTTCGCTATTCTTTGGGCGTTAAACGAAGTTTTCCGGCTACATTTCATTCGCCGGAATTTCATTCTCCCTTTCTTACCACCTCTAACCCTAAATCAACAAGCAAATCTGTGTAAAGTTCATGTGGTTCTCTCCGTGGGCTTATTTGAACCGGCCTTCTTAACCACCCTTCTTTTCTTAGTAAACGTGTCCATTAAGAAACAAAGTCCAAGTGGAATTTGGGCTGTTATCGTCGTCTGGCCGATTTGTTTACCTCTTTTGGTGCTTCAGATCCTTGCTGTGTTCTTCTCCCCATTGCAGACGCATCTACCGATATACCTGCATTCTAGCTCCTTCGTTTCAACAGATATTTTGGGGAACCAGACGGTGCTCTGTACATACCCTGTGTACAGTTCTATTTTGTTTGGGGGATTTACTGTTGCTTACTTGTTAGCCTTTGTAATTTCGTGTTGGAGAGTTATCTCCTTTGTAATTAACAGAAAAATTCAGGTACGAGTGAATTTGCTGGCGACTTCTTTCATGATTGCGTTGCCTTTGCAGATTCTGTGCTTAGTATCGTTACCGATTCGGCCGCCGGATGATCCATTCCATGGTGTTTCCATGCTGGTGATGTTCTTAGCTGTTGCGTGGTGTATAACGGTTGGGGAGGTTACTTTGGTAATTAAGCCGATTGCAGATGCGTTTGCCGCTGGTAGAGCAAGCAGCTGCCGTTTGAATCCCGGAGCCACGTTAGGACAGCCGAACGGCGATGGAAGAAGAGTGGAAGGAAGGAGTTAGTAGCAACGAGAAGTGGCCATGATCGCCGGCGAAGGACATCATGGTCATTTTACTAATCAAGAGAGGGCGTTATAGTTATAGTTCATCAGTACAAATTTGAGTTTGAATTAATAGTTAGTATAGTTTAATATGCCCTCTTTATGTAATTCTTAGAAATTAGTGTGTACCATATATGTAATTAGCAGCGTATGAAATAGCCAACTCTTCTCTTTCCCCTTGTTACAGAGATTGTTTCCATACTAATGATAAATATTGTTGGTTTATTATTGTTACAGATGAGCAACGATTTCATATGGCTGGTTTTTAGATATACGTTTTTCATTGTATTTTTATTCAAACCGATTTTATACATTGCCACAATAATCAACGACAAAATTTAATTCAACACAGAGTATTTTTACCGACGTAGGTAATCGAGAGTTGCCGGTCTGATTCCACCTAGTAACGAATTCATTCAATAGAGAAAGCAACCTTAGTTTTTGAAGACTATCAACTCCACCTTTTTATTATATTTCATTCTACTACTAGATGAGTTTATGTGCAGTTTGCAATCATGATTAATGTTTTGTTTCCTTTTCAAGTTAAAAAAGGAGTATTATTTGGATGGGTTTTAACGTCCAGCCAAAACACTTACCATCACTATTCAATAGCAAATCAAAAGTTTATTGCATTTGAAGAGGTCATATGCACTCGGGCCTAAATAAGATCCATAACTTGGTTCAAATAATATGGGAAATTTTCACTTATAGCCCTAACTTAATTATGTTTCACAGCTATAGTTTGTTAATTGCGATTCGTAGTCATATGTTAGAGAAAGGAGAGAGACAAATTTTATATGTATATCAGTCAAGAATTGTATATATGCAACAAGTATACATATGGTATATCTGACGAGCGAGATTGAGAGACGGAGGAGAGAGGCAAGCGAGAGAGGGCAGAGAAGCTAATTATATTTGTATATCTGTCATATAATTATATATATATGTATAATTTGTATTTGTATATGTATAAGCGAAGTAATTGCAACTAAAATTAAGTTGTGAGCCGTAGTTAATTCATACTATAGCTATGTTACTTAATTAACTAGCATATATTTGCTTATCCGCGTAATTTTCTCTAATATAAATCCCATTGTAGAAACAATAGACTCTCACTTAAATGAAGGAAAAAATACTTGGACAGAGCAAATATATTTATTCGAAATAGCGAGAGTTTAAAATGTTTATAATACACATTATGTTTATATATCTGTTGATTATATTTGTATTTATCTGCTCAATATATGTTAGCTCTGATACAAAGCAAATCGATACACAGATACAAAGTAAATTAATACATTGTATCACAAATTTTTTTAAATAAATTTTTCATATTTGATAATTAGTCAATTTTTCATTATAATTGATAATTAGGGCTCAAGGTACCGCTATTTCTAAAAAAAATCCTGTGTATGAATGCTTATAGTTTCTGGGCCAGCAACATCAAAATACATAAGGCCCATTTACAACGAGCATTAGTGGAGTGCAATTTTAATTAATTGGGAAAACTAACAATTAAGTCATAATACCTAACATATTTAGTAAAAACAACAACACTTTAAAATATTTATTTAAAATGTCAGAATGACAATATTTTAGAAAATAATATGTATTCAGATTTTAGTATTTAAAATTAATTTTATTTATGAAAACAGTCCTATATTGGACCAAATTCTAAACCAATCAGTTACCAATATCCATTAACCTTCATTCTTCACCTTTCACATTTCTACCTCCACCTTTCATGTTTCTACCCCTTTTTCATGTTTCCAGATTCTTTCTTCAAGGTGCTCACAAATAGTTCATCAAAATATATATTTTAATTGAAGAAATTTTCTCGCTGTTTTGAAAATTTTCCCTTTGAAACCTTCTTCCATCGCCGGCTTTGCTGGTACTTAACTATTTCATTTTTTTCAATTGTTCTAAGTTAATTTGTTGAGTTGTGTTTGCTTAGATATGTATATTTTGTTCTTGGAGTGGAGTTTTTATCGAAAATAGTTCATTGGAGTAAGGTCTGCGGACTATTACCTGATGATTCATTTAGAATTTGGGGCGGATTTGATTTGATAGCTGCATAACCCAAAATGTGAAAAAATCATCTGAAATTAAGCCATTTTTGTTGATTTTTTAGCAGTTTGAGTCTTTCTTTCGAAAGAATCATATTGCTTTATTATCCGAAAATGGTATTCTCATATCCTATAGCCTTGTAGAGCAGGATCTCTGCTATTACTATTTGGGAATTGCCATGAGAAGTACATTTTTTAAAATTAAATTCATACTTTTTGTTATTGCTTTAAGTATTTTATTCTTCATTTTTTTATGCAAGTTTGTTTACATATTAATCTAATATTTATGTATTTCAGATTTTTAGTCGATTAAACAATTTTTTTCAATTTTTTTTATTTCGTTTTAATATTTCAGATTTATTAGAATCTACAAATCCATTCATATGTTTATTTTGTTTGATTTTTAATACATTTATATTTGCTTTTAGGGTTTTAGATTCGGGGAAAGCATCTGTCTGTCTACAATGTCTGAATCAACAGTTTATTTGTGTATTCATTCTATCTATATATCAAAAAGTTTTACATTTTTTGTTTTTACATTGTATTTCAATCTCAATTAGTATACCAACATGTTTGTATTTCCTTCTTAATTTGTATTCATCCTAACTGTATGCTAACAATTTTATATTTTATTGGGTATTCATTCTGTATTTCAATCTCAATTTATATGTGAACAAGTTTGTATTTCTCTTTTGTTTTGTATTCAACCTAATTGTATACCAACAAGTTTTGTATTTTATGTGCCTACTTTACCTTTCAAAGTCACTTTGTATTTCAAATGAAGAGAGTATTTCTTTTGTATTCACAACTTTATATTCAATCTCACTTTGTATTTATA
>JAJOOO010029185.1:0-14145 GCA_029582685.1 Solanum piurae
TGTGTTCAGAAGAGAGTTTTGGAAAATGTTTTCCTTAAGTTTTGAAGGGAAGTCATTTTCCTTAAATTTGAGGAAAATGAGTTGATTTGGAAAACATTCTCCAAGACATTTAACCCAACCAAACATGAGAAAATTGGAAAACATTTTTCGGAAAATGTTTTCCTTCATACCAAACACACCCTAGAAGTATGTTTATTTTCCCCATAATTGCATTTTGGGCCCTTATCCTATTTTAGGTCTAGTTAGGGACTTCTAAGTATTTTTAATGTAATAATAAAACCTAATAAAAATACTCTATTTCTAAATAGCTATGTTTAGACTTTAGAATACCTTGAAGATTGAAGACTTAAGATATTTTGGATGAATATCCAGTTATTGCTTTTCAACTTGTGAAAAATAATCTTAAATAAATGTTCTACTTTATGCACTAAAATTGGGTCTTGTCTAAATTCTCGTTATATCCTTGCTCCTATCAACAATCTACATCACTAGTTGAAGGAACACGCTTGCAAAAATGTTATTTTGTAAACATTGAACTAAGGTAAAAGATACAAAGATCACCAACTTCTAATGTCAATTGTCCCCTACTAGTGCTACTGCTATTGTCCCCTGCTACATCAAACAACTCCGGCTACTGCACATCTGCTACTACTACTAACTACCTTCACAATTCCTGCTACCTGCTACCTCCACAGCTCATGCTATTGTCCTCTACTACGACTATCTGCTACCTCCTACAGCTCCTACTACTGCTGCTGCTATATCCTACAACTCTTGCTACTGCTACTATCCTCTATTACTGATACATGCTACCTCCTACAACTCCTCCTGCTACTGCTAATCACTGCTACATGTTACATTCTACAACTACTGCAACCTACTACCTCCATAGCTCTTTCTCATGTCCCACTGCTACCGCTACTATCCTACTGCTACTCCTAGTCTACTATCTCCTAGTCTACTATCTCCTATAGCTCTTGCTACTGTCCTACTCCTACTCCTATTGTTGTTGCTGCTATTGCTACTGTCCTACTCCTACTGATGTTGTTGCTGCTAGTCCTAGGACTAGCTTCCTACCTCCAATAGCTCCTGCTACTGTTCTACTCCTATTGCAACTGCTACTGATGTTGTTGCTGCTAGTCCTACCCGGGACCTGGAGACCCCCCCCCTCCCCGAACAAAACCCCGCCTCTGAACGCCGTGCCCCAGGGTGCCATGCCCTGAGCCCCCCCAACCCCTGCCCCGAGGTGAATTGACGCGAGGCCCCCCTCCACCCCCCGCCCTGGAGTGTCGTGCCCCAAGGCCCTCCTACCCTATCCTGCTACCTCCACAACTCCTTCTCATGTCCCATTTCTATCGCTACTATCCTACTGCTACTACTACTCCTAGTCTAATACCTGCTACCTCCTACATCTCCAGCTACTGTCCTACTGCTACTGCTATTGTCCTACTCCTGCTCATATTGTTGTTGCTGCTACTGTTACTGTCATACTCTTATTGCTGCTGCTAGTCCTATGACTAGCCTGCTACCTCTTACAGCTCCTGTTATTGTCCTACTACTACTGCTAATGTTGTTGGTTTTGCTGCTAGTCCTACCCGGGACCAGGACAAGGACAAGGACTAGGAGAGCCCCCTCAAACCCCCGCCTCTCGGCGCCATGCCCCAGAGATCCCCTCCGCCGCACCCTCGCCTCGTGCCTGGAGGCTCCACCCTTCACCCCGGGGTGAATTTCCTAGAGGCCCCTCCACCCCCCGCTCCGGGGCTCCGTGCCCCGAGGCCCACTACCCTCTCCCCCTCCCCTGCCCAACACAGTGCCTCCGCCCAGGGCGTCGTGCCCCGAGGCCTCCCCAACCCCACCGCCCAGGGGCACAGTGCCTCCGGCCTAGGAGGCCGTGCTCCGAGACCCCCCGCAACCCCTTGTCCCGGGGTAAGTGCCCCCGCCTAGGAGGTCGTGCCCTGAGGCCCCAGCCCTCCATCCCCCGCCCCGGGGTGCCGTGCCTCAAGGCCCCACCCTCCTCCCGGGAGGCCGTGCCCTGAGGCCCCATCCCCCACCCCCCTTCTGGGATGCCGTGCCTCGAGGGCCCCGCCACCCCAAGGCGTCGTTCCCCGAGGGCCCCACCCCCCAACCCAGGGGCATTGTGCCCCGAGCCCCCTTTTCCCACGACGTCGTGACTTGAGCCCCCCTACCCCGGGAAGTCATGTCCCGAGGCCCAACCCCCACCCGATGGCGTCGTTCCCCGAGGTCCCCCTATTGCCCTAGGGAGTCGTGCCCCGATGCCTCCCTCATTGCCCCGGGTGTCGTGCCCCTCACCCCCCCCCCCTCCCTCCCCCGCTCGAGGCGTCGGGCCCTAGCCCCCTCCCCCCAACTGCCCCGAGGTGTCGTGATCCGAAGCCCCCCTCCCCGGGGCGCCGAGCCCCGATTTTCTTTCCCCCTACCCCCCGCCTCGGGGCACCATGCCCCAAGGCCCCCACCCCCCGCCTCGGGGCACCATGCCCCAAGGCCCCCACCCCCCACAAGTCCTAGTTCTAATTGTTGACACCCAATTATAGCCTAACATTTTCAAAATTCGTAAGTTTTAAGGTTTATTTATTTAATAGTTCAAAATTTAAGATTTTTTTTATTAGTTAATTTTAAAATTGCATTTTTACATGTCATTAGTTACGTTTATTATATTTTTTAATATTGATTTTATTAGTTATATTTGTTACTAATATTTATTTTGATATTTTACACATTTTAGAAATCCATTCAAATATAGATAAATTTTCGTATACGACTATTTTATTAACTAGTGATTTCGGCCCATGATTTTTAAATAATGATATTGTATAATAGATGATATTTAATTTTTTATTTAATCTATTTCTTAGTCTTTAAGTGGGGTGGTGAAAAATTCAAAAGGTGGAACCCTAAAATATTTTTCTATCCTATTCCCCACTGCCTCCCCTCTCTTCCACCACCTGACCTCCAAAAGATAAAGGGGATATGAGATAACCATAACGGATGCGTCGGATGGGCGTCAAGTGGTTGATATTATCCCTCCCGGATCAGAACTTCTTGTTTCCGGGGGTGAATCTATCAAATTTGATCAACCATTAAGGAGTAATCCTAATGTAGGCGGATTTGGTCAGGGAGATGCAGAAATAGTACTCCATCTCAAAACCTACCCTATTTTTCTTCTTCTCCAACCCAACTAGCGACAAATATCCGCGAAACCAGAACCCCTTTCCCTTTCTGTATTTTTCACTATTCTTCTCCAGCAAACAAAGCCGTTTCCCCTCACTTTTGCCGTATTCCGGCAACCAAAGCTCCACCACACTACCTCCAGATCCCAACTCCATTTCAACACTACTCCCTCACCTGAAACCACTGCAAAAGCCACCAGAAACAACCATTTAACAACAGCAAACCAATCTCCATCTCCCTCTTCTCCATTTTCCGGCGAAACCTCGCCGGAACACCACTAGAAGCGACTAAACACGCAACGAAACAGACCCCAAATGTACTCCACCTCCCTCTCCCTTTCCCCCTTATTTTTGTTTGTTTTGCAGGTACAAATATTGGTATTTTCCGGCGAATCCGAGGAGCTCCAAGCTCCGGCAATATGTCTTTCTAGATCAAACTCCGGCGGAGCTTAGAGATGAAACAACCAGCGAGCCATACTTCAACTTCAGTGCAGCTGAAAACTCCAATCACTAATCGACTTCAGATCTGGCAGGTTTCAAGAATTTTCGGTAAACTTTACTCACTATTTTGATTAGGTCTTATTTATTCATTTTAGTTCATATTAGTATTACTTGTGTTGTGTTCTCTGACAGCTGTATAATCTTGTCGAATGATATATATATATATATATATATATATATATTTGTTTGCTTCATTTTTGTAACTGTTTAAGATCTTCTTTAATCTCATATTTTTACTTTATTCATGACTTTATATTTAGTTTGTTCATTAAATGATTTGGGCCGATATTATTATATATAATTCTTTTATGTTTTATTTTGAAACTGAATTTTAATATTTTTGTTGTCATTATGTTTTGTTGTTTCCCAAAATGGAGTAGTTTGCCAATTTGATTTTTTTTTACTGTTGTTATATTAAGTTCAACTATTACTTAGTTACATTGATTTTGTGTCGTGCTTAGCGTTTCTTTTGTTGTTTTTCCTTTTCGTTCAATTGTTATAAAGTGAGATCATGTATTAGTTTAATTATTAAAGAATTTTGTTATGGCAATTTTGGTAAAGTTTTATGTTATTTTTATTGATTATCTTATTATGCTATTACACTAATTTATATTTTAAAATTGGCCAATGATAAAATCTCTCAGTCGGTTTTGGAGGCCTTTCCATTTTAAAAGACGGAAATTTAGTTTATATTTGTAGTTCTTATATGTTAAAATTGGCCGATGAAGAAATTACCGTCGATTTCCAAGGCCTCCAATGTTAATAAGACGGATTTTATTTTTTGTTATTGTCTATTTCATTTATTTTACTCACATTTATTTATTACTAACACTTTTACTTAAGTGTCTTTACAGGTACCCCGGAGTTGCTTCCATTGAAGCTATTTCAATGGAGTTCGAATATGTTTTATTGTGTATATTGTTAACGATAGACAAACTTCAGCCGTTTATTATGTTATTATTTTATTTTATTACTGGTGTATATTACATGTTTATTATTCTTGTATATTATTTTTACCTCCTCAATTTGAAAAAATGAATTCAGTTGGGATCCACAGTTGTGGATTTCGAAGGATGCCTAACACCTTTCCTTCGGAATAACTTGAACCCCTTACCTAGAATTTCTTGGTTTCGTAGATATTTTTTTAAAATTGGTTTCCTAGTTTTTTCCTAAAATTAGGTGGCGACTCCTTTAAAATTCGTTTATTCTTTAAATTCTTTCAAAATTGAATCAATTGATTATTTTTTGAGTCACCGCGATGTTTCGCCCTATTTGAATAGAGTAGGGATGTAAACACTAATCTTTGTCCTAATAATATTTTTCTTATTTTTAAGGAAAATGTTTTCCATAAATATTTGACTAATCAAACGTGAAACTTTTGGAAACCCTATTCGTACCAAACACACTCATCCAAAAAAAAACTATGAAAATCATAAAGATAATATATACGCAAATGTTACCAGTCATTATTCCTCCTAAATGTGTTCTATATGACCTTCATAGAATCTTTGCTAAATTTCTATGGAACTTTAAGGAGGAAGGGAAAGCTAAACATTGGGTTGCTTGGAATGACATGTGTCTACCTAAGGAAGAGGGAGGTCTTGGGTTTAGATCTCTTTTTGACATATCCAAAGCTATATTTGCTAAACTATGGTGGATATCTAGAACTAAAAACACTATGTGGTCTAGTTTTTTATGGAACAATTATTGCAAAAGGCATAGGCCTCAAGTAGTGGAGTGGAGGGGTGGATCTCTAATCTGGAAGATGATGCTCTCGGCTAGAGATAATATAGATCAGGAGATTTAGTGGGAATCTAGGTGTGGACAAGCTAGTACTTGGTATGATAATTGGTCCCAAATTGGCTCTATTCATCACTTAGAGCAGATTAAGCAGAATCTCTCAGACTCCATGGAGAAGGTGAATCAACTGTGGAGTAATGGAGAGTGGAACATGCCTTTAATGTCTAATGTGTTTACAGAAGAGTTTTGTCAGCATGTTTTCAAGGTGTTAGGGTCAGATCATAATTCTGGAGAGAGATCTAGCTTGGTGGATGCCTAACAATTCAGGAAAATTCACAGTTAGAAGTGCTTGGGAATTGATTAGACAAAGAAGTAATCCAATAGAAGGTATAATGCAGATTTGGGAAAAAGCAATTCCTTCCTTCTGTGGAGAATCTAGTTCCAAAGAATCCCCATTGGTTAGGTTTTGGTTAGATATAAAATTTGTGACTCTGTGGTATGTTGTTGTTGTAATGCAGGGACACAAGAATCTTTTAACCATCTATTTGTAGGTTGTCCTAACGCAAACTATCTATGGAGAGTATTTGCAGGAGCTGCAGGGCCTTTTGTTCAACTTAGACAAGTTATTAAGAAATGGTGGGAGTTTGATGGTGTGACAAAGTTGAAACCTTTATACAAGGCAGTCCCTGCATTCATAGTTTGGCAAGTATGGAAGAGACGGAATGTCCTCAAACATGGAGGCAAAATGTCAAGGCATTCAATGAAAATGGAGATCAACAAGAACGTATATTTGAGGACCAAAGTACGATATCCATGGTTGGTGGAGGTACCAAAGTCATGGCCCCAATCTGCACAAAACTTGGAAATGTTAGGTAAAATCCTCACAAAGGAGCTAATCAAAATTGAACAGGATCCTGGTCTTACATTTGAGTTGGCGTTAGTCGGAGGGAGCAGGTTGAAGCTGAAGTAGTCTTCAGTGGTGTTTAATTCATGACGTTTGTGAGAGGTTAAACGTCCAAGTGGATATCACACAACTTTCATGCCCTTTCTTCGATTTCTCTGGCCAATGACAAGGCCATCGAAGCTCTAGAAGATGTTGAAGAAGAAAAAGCTCTTTCTTTTCAGAGCATTCTGTCCATGTCCTTTTTAGTGTTTTTTTCTTTGTAATTTCAGTCTCTGTTTGTTTCTTTTCTTTGGACTTGGGTCACTTTTGGGCCTAGGTCATGTTTCTATGCACTTTTGATTTATTTTATATATGGGCATTGCCCAACCTTTAAATTAAAAAAAATAAATACACAAAATACGCTACATTCATCACCTGTTTTCACTTGAGGCAAAGTGATCAAGAAAGTCATTTAGTTCTTTAATTGTTAGCCCAGCATAAGCCATTCCATGTCTGCGTTGGAGGACCTATTCACAAGCAGTATTCCAATATAAGTTATTAATCCATATGTATATTACAACACTGGGTTTTCTGCACAAGAGAAGAAGTACCAGAAAAAATATCAACATAACAATCTCAGAGGAACACAATTAGCTAGTCATGAGAAAGGAAATAATGATGTAGCTATTAAGGTGCTGATTGTGGGACAAATTCAGTTCCAAAAATAAGAATATTTATGAATAATGGAGCTAACATCAAATCGTAGTTCCTCGAGTTTCTACCAAAGATCTTAATGGGTCTTATTTATTTTTATAGTGTAGTCCGACTATGAGAGAATGTCAATAAACATAGTTGTTTTCATATATTCCTTCTAATGGTTCTTTTTATTTTATATCTCAATTTGATTAGGCTGATTGTGTAGTTGACTAAATGATTTAAGAAATACATCTCATTTCCATTCTCCATTTCTCTTCATTAAAATTAAGGACTGCCATACAGAACATGAAATAATGTACAAAGAAAAGGATAACTAACGTAACAGAGGCGGGACAATGTGTATTCAATTGTTAGCAGAGAAGAATATTAAAAAGTGTACAGGACAGGGCAAGACTGTGGATTGTGGAAATAGCTAAAATTGTAACTAAGTGGTGATACTCTTACACACTTGCTCAATCACTCAATTGATTTGGAGGATTTCTCAATAATTTCTTCAATTAAGCAACCACAAGAACAATAATCTGAATCAAATAGCTATTTTACTATTTCTACATAGTCAGAAAACTCCAATGGTGAAGAAGAATTTACCTCAGCGCCAACAAGAGAGAAGTTTCCGACATTTGAGCCAGTTTTGGGGCCTCCTTTCCGTCAGTTGAGGAGATGGCGGGAATCATCGGAGTCACGGGACATGGAAGTGCGTCAATGAGGCAAGTAAGTCCATAAGAGCATGGCTCCTTAAAGTCCTTACATGGTTTTGCCAATGCTTCTTAAAGTGACCATTGGGGATAACATTATTATGCTTCATGGGGTTTACCTGTGTATGCTGAAACATGGAATTAAGCTATTAAGAATTGGAAACAAATTTGGAAATATACAACAAGGACAATTGAAGCACCAAAGCAACATGCAAAGGAACATAGTTTTTCAATAAAAGAAGTAGGTATATGTGATTCGAAATGCAATTTGAGGCTGCCCTAGGAGGCGAGAAAACATATGAAAATATTATGATTCAAACAACAAGAATAACTAAGGGATAATATGGTAATGGGGTAAGAAATCTTCAAAAAAAAAATTGGGATAGGAGGCGTGGGGGGGCTAGTAGGGTGATACGTTAAAAAGAATTAATTGTTTTTTATAAAAAAAAAAAGGAACAATTTTTTTTTCATTTTTTTGGGATAGGGGGGCAAGGGGGCTGGTGGGGGTGGAGTGATAAAAAACACTTTAAAATATATTTTTTTAAGCTTTTAACAAGATCCCTACTATAATATGAGTATATATCCCTATTTAATTATATTATTCATTGGGTAACTCGTTTTTACCCATTTAAAAATGAGTCGAATCGAGTACTTTATCCATTTTTATTTAACTCATTTTTGATAGACTCAACTAGCTTATTTGTCACTCGTACATGTTATTATCCTTCTGAATTACAACATTTTAGTCACATTAGTGTTTCACACTATTCTTTTAGTACGACTTCCTCTTTCTCAAAATATTTGTCATTTTGGAAGTCTAAAGTGAACTTAATTATTTTCAAATCAATTTTTAGTGTGCTAATGATGGTGTGATTTGACTCAGGTGTATATTTATGAATTCAGGGGATGGCTCTGTTTCAAGATGGTTGTGTCGAAATTGTAAGCGTCCCATTACCAAAAAGGGATACACAACTTGTCAATGTGGGTGTGAAACATGGGTGGACGATGGAACTCACGAGAAATGGCCTTTTGTTGTGGATATCCCATTGGGGAGTCCTCCACTTACTGTTGAGGGTGAAAACAACAAAGGTATGATTCTTCTAAGTGATAACAAGGAGTCTGAAGAGGACTGTGAATTTGTTGAGAATATTAGAGAGGATAGAAGAAAAGGAAGAATGGTGGAGCCTTCTAGTGGTGACAAGAGGAAGAAGTTCATTCTTGGAACTTGTGAGGAAATATCTGATAGTTCGGAGGAAGAGAGTGATCTTGATGTAGTTATTGTACCTTAGCTTGTTGTTGAGGATGAAAACCACAACAAAGGTCGAATATATCTTCTTCTGCCACGCTCTCTGAACAAGTCCAAGAGTAAGAATGATGAGGAGTTTAATGAGGAGGAATTTGATAATGAGGAGGGGTCTGATTACGAGGAGTGTAAATCCTCGTATAAAGAGAATTGCGATGATCATAATAAACTCACTCTTCCTGAAGAGAAGGAACATGTTTATGTCAAAGAAACACTTCCTTTAATATTCAGGTTTGAAGACGAGGAACCTCTTCCCCCCAGATGAGTCCAATTTGTTCATCTAGAACAAGACTATGGTTCCCCATTTGACATTCACTTAGTTATCCACTCTGCATTGGTGAAACTGATGGATTCGTAAATCCAATATGTGATTCCAACATTTCAGAAAAAAGATCTTCAATTTCCTTTTCCCATTTTTCTCTCTCTGGGGGACGAGGTTCCTCGTTTTCAAATCGGAATACTAATGGAAGTGTTTCTTTGAAATAAGCATGTTCCTTCTCTTCTGGAGGAATGACTTCATTATGATCATTGCCTTTTTGTTATTGAATCAACAATAAACTTCAGAAACTCAGACTCTTCAAGAATTTTCTTCGGATTCTTTCGAAGAGCATCAGTTGAAGATTTGAATTATGACTTAGAATATGAGGTTGTATCAGTAAACTCTTTGGATTTGTCCCCTATCCTGCATATGTTTGACTTAGAAGAAACAACCTTATTTGTTGTATTCAACATAAAAGCCTTCTTCTCCTCAATGATAACAACATCAGGATCACTCTCATCCTCCTCCGCAACGTTAACAAC
The DNA here is from genome assembly GCA_029582685.1 of Solanum piurae. Taxonomy (NCBI): domain Eukaryota; kingdom Viridiplantae; phylum Streptophyta; class Magnoliopsida; order Solanales; family Solanaceae; genus Solanum; species Solanum piurae. The sequence continues at coordinate 9,826 of JAJOOO010029185.1, forward strand.
ATCAGGTTCAACCTCCACCTCCTCCTCAAAGTTAACACCATCAGGATCACTCTCCACCTCATCTTTTGTAACGATAACAACATCAGGATCACTCTCCTCCTCTTCATCCTCCTCAACATCATGTTCAGTCTCCACCTCCTCCGCAATATAAACAACATTAGGATCAGTCTCCACCTCCTCCTCATCCTTCTTCTTCTCCTCCTCCTCCTCCGTAACAATAACAACACCAGAATCACTATCATCCTTCTCGTCCTCTGCAACGTTAACAATATTAGGTTCAGTCTTCACCTTCTTCGCAATGATAACAACATCACGATTACTCTCCTCATCTTTCTCCCCCTCAATGAATATAACACCAGGATCACTATCCTCCTCCTCCTCCCCAACGATAACAACATCATGATCACTCTCTTCCTCATCCGCAATGATAACATCATCAGGATTACTCTCATACTCCTCCTCCTCCTCTTCCTCCGCAACGATAACAACATCAAGATCACTTTCCTCCTCTGCCACAATGATAACATCATCAGGATTACTCTTCTCCTCCTCCTAAATGATAACAACATCAGGATCACTCTGTTCTTCCTCCTCCTGCTCTGCCTCCTCAATGACAACATCAGGATTAGTCTCCTCCTACTACGAATCATCATCATCAGTTACTTCCTCAACAAAAGACCGATTTCTACAGGACTCAAAAGTTCCTGGACTGAACTTCATCCTCCCGTTGTTTTCCACATTATTCAGTCACCTCTAGAAGTCTCCATCTTTTTCTTTTCCTTCCATTAGTAGAATTCCTACTTCGAAATCAACTCGTTCCTCTTTTCAATTATCTCGACCATATATATTAAAGATTGTTGTCTAGTCCTCCTCTTTGAAACAGAGTCGTCTTCTAAATCTATCTTCCTCACCTGAGTCAAAATAAACCTTTTGTTATCAATCAAAATTCACAACCATATATGTATCGTAAAGAAATTCTTCACTATAACAACAAGACTGAACTGCACTTACAAATACTAACCTGAATAAAGAAGTTCGTTTTTCTACCGAAAAATCAAGAATGGATAGCTTTGAATTCTTCAAACGGTAAAAAATAGAGTAATAGAGAAACCCCTTTTTTCTACTGGAAAATCAAGAATGGATAGCTTTGAATTCTTAAAACGCAATAAATGGAGTAATCAAGAGTGATGAGTTTGAATAAATTGAATGCATAGACACAAATATATATAGAGCGAGACAGAGTAACAACATAAGAAAAACGTGACTTAGACTGGCCTCTTATGCGTGAGAGAAAAAACTTATGTAATGTGCGTGCATTTTGTGATAGATTAGAATATTCCAACGAATCAGGATGATGTAAAGTGTGAACATTAACTCTTCCAACTGCGTCACATCAATTGTCAATATTTGCTGCAAGGGTATTTTTTGATAAAATAAGAAAATATTTTTTATTCTATTTTAATTTAATTAGTGTACAACTTTTTCAAATTTGTGGGATCCACTTTAGCGACACTGTTTAGTTTTAATTCATATCCTTTAGTTATAACTTTATTACTTTTGAATGCCGTTATTTATGTAAATTTTGCAATTACTTTGAGTAAGAAATTGACGATCGATAAAGAAAAATATTTCAATTATGGACATCCTCATGGGCCCCCTCAAATTAGGTTTTGAAAAAAAAAGGTAATGATTCCCTCAATGAAATCGATGAATATAGACCATTGATTCGAAAGTTTTCGGGTTTGTTTACGGCCTAGAGAAAGTAAATTAAGAACGAAATTATTTTGAAAAAGAAATGCGCTGCACAACTGAGTGACAAAGGGTGTTAATATAGCAGGTAGTAGGCCATATATCGACTTTACTTGCCAACGTCTTCTCAGTCAAGTTCTTTGCATTGGATTTGCCTAATACAATTAATATCTCTTGTGTGATTTGTAAGTTACTGCATAAAAATGAGTTTATATAATTCGCACCTGAAGAATAGCGGGGGCGGGTGACCAATAGTGTGAAACTCTATTGTGACCAGAATGTCATAATTCAAAATTAATTACAAAGGCTAATATTGCACGTTTGGTATTTGAGTTAGTAATAAATTTTGATTTTGATACTTGTAATATATGATTCGGTATATTTTATCTTTTATTAATCAAAATGTTCCTTTTTATATGATATATCATCAAAAAGCTCACTTAGGCAGATTAATGGGTCTTGCAACGACAAGCCCATTACGAAAAGGTCAACCTATTCAGCCGATAATTAGGGATCGCATCAAAAGCGAATAATAAAGTTTCTCTGACTAAAATAAGATAGAGCCAGAGATAGAAATGAAAGAATAATTTGGAATTAGCGCATGAGATTTTGAACTTTGAAGGAGATTTGGACCAAGAAGGCAAGAATCAACCCTACTAATTGAGGTATGTTGTTTGTGACAATCTGATGTGATAGCAATTCATGTATGTTATATCTCTAATCCTAAAATGTATGTCTTTATTTACATTATTTCTCCCTATTCTACTTTGGACGGTTTATGTTTAACTGATGGTCTATCAGAAATAACTTTCTACCTCTAAGGTAATAGTAAGGTACGCATACATTTTACTCTCTCCAGACCCTACTTAGTGGGATTACACTGAATTTAGAATGTTATTCCTGATAGACCCTTGAGTGTTGTTTCAGTTATCACTAAACTCTTTTTTTATATATTATTATTCGGACCAGTTGGGTTTTTCCCTCTTTTCAGTTATCCACAGTTTTTGCTTCCGCATAGTACATGTCTTATTCAGTTATTCTCAGTATGCCTGATATATGCTAGACACAGGGTTAGCTTGGGGTCACTCGTGATCCTAGGTCCCGTGTTACGTTAAAGGGTAGCCTCTGGGAGTGACAATATTCAAGAATTATTAGGTTGAATGAACCAACAAATATATGTATTCATACCGTAATACAACTTGTATTCTTGGTATTTGTATTTACGGTATCTTTTTATATTTTTCATATGTGAAATGTAAAATACAGATATCAGTCAAGAAATTGTTTGGCACCATTGTATTGATGTATCAATTCTAACAAAAATGTATACAAGTTTTGAAAACAATAATCATCAAATCAAAGTGGCGTGATTTAAGGTATTGTCGTTTTATAAAAGTGGATTCTACCATTTTAAATGTCCTCAAATTTTGATTTGTATACTAGTATACAAAAAAACAAACTTTTTTAACGGGCTTAATTAAAGGTCTGCCAATTCTAAATAAATTTACCTTATTTAGTGCTTTATAATTATAAATGTAATAATGTATTTAAAAAAATTGGCAGACATAGAATACAACTAGATTAAGTTAGAAAGTATAGTCACTTTAGACTATTCCAATATAATAACCCTAAAACTATAGTCATTTCTGTAAGTTGCTCTTTTTTTGAAAAATATTGGGCCCCCAAAAATATGGGGGGCCAACCGATGGCTTTAGTGTCATAGTGGTTAAGACAACCCTGAGCTATAGCAATTGGACACCCTTCGTTGGAAAATTATGTTGTACATATATATGTCAAATTTTGCTTTTAAATGATATATATTTAAAGTTGAACACCCTTGACAAAAGTTAAGCCTTTGGTGCAGTGGTAAAGGTGTCCATTTGAATCAAGTAGTTGTGAGTTCAACCACTAGGACCTTAGTATAGTATAAGTGTCACGTAGGCCGAAAAGGGGTAGAAAATTATTTATAAAATAACTTCAGGGGGGTAATAGGACCTTAGTATAGTATAAGTGTGTCTCTGAGATTTCAGGCATAGGTTGAGGGGGGAGGGGGGGAGGGGGTACTTATGCATTTTTCCTATAATATATAATATTTTATCTATATATATACGATTTCATTTTCCGACGAAGGGTGTTAGGCCGCGCCGACCACCCTTAGTCGGTTGTAGCCCTGCCACTCCTACGTTGTAATTCATGTGTCATTTTTTATTTTACCAATGTAATGACATAATCGGATATTTTATATTTTAAAGTAAAAATTATTTATAAAAAACTAGTTGACTACTTGAATAAACTTTAATGTGAATATAAATCGGGAAAAGGGTCAAATGCCCCCTCAAGCTTTAACCATATTTCCAACTACACACTTAACCTTTGCGGGGGTCCTATTACCCCCCTGAACCTTTTTTTTTTATATTAGTTCACCCTCAGACGCTGATGTGTCCACATACGTGAACTCACCTCCGTGAGGCGTGTAAGAACGTAATAAAATGTCCATGTGGAGTCCAAATAAGCCTCCCAACAGTAACTTTACTCTTTATTTAACCATACATTTATTTTTTATTCTTTTCC
>JAJOOO010029186.1:0-12239 GCA_029582685.1 Solanum piurae
TCAAAGGATTTTGGTTTTATTCCCTGTAAGATATAAAGAAGCTCCCAGTGCATCCCTTGGATACACATTTCTATTGCAGAAGCTTCACTAAGCCTATCCTTGCAATTCAGGCTCGTGTTCCTCCATCGATTTATGAAGTCTATGGCTGGTTCATCCTTCCTTTGGCGAGTATTCGTAAGTTCTACCATGCTCACAGTACGCCTCGTGCTATAGAATCGATTGATAAACTCGTGCTCTAGTTGCTCCCAACTATCAATAGAATTGGGCTCAAGATCCGTGTACCAATCAAAGGCATTTCCTTTTAGAGACCGGACAAACTGCTTGACAAGATAGTCTTCATATGTTCCAGCATTATTACATGTCTCCACAAAGTGTGCAACATGTTGCTTCGGATTTCCTCTACCCTCAAATTGTTGAAATTTGGGAGGTTGATAACCAGCAGGCATTTTTAAGTTATCAATTCTTCCGGTGTATGGCTTGGCATACATATGAGAAGACTTGGTGGAGACTTCATACTTATCTTTGATAGTGCCTTCAATGAACTCCTTCAAGCAATCGAGTGGGATCATTCCTTCAGAAGAAACTGGCATCTCATTAACAAGTGGTGCTTTCTTCGCAGGATCTCCGATCTCTTGAACTTCAACACACTTTCCAGGCGCATGACTCGTTTCTCCATCTAAAAGTCCTTCCATCCTATCCATCAACTTATCGATTCTAGACTCTTGGTGTTGTACATGTTTTGTCAATCCTTCAACCAACTTCGTCAGATTTGTGAGTTGTTCCTCAGAGGAAGAAGCAGCAGCCACCATTGTTTGCATGATCATTGGAGATGTAGGAGAGTAGCATGGATTGTCGCGTAAGTTGATCTTCAGCGAACTCACATTACGCGAATCACGTGGAGGTGACTCATTCGTTGAATCATAGCTCTCCCTTGTGGTAGAGTTCTTGGAACCAGATTGCTCAAGGAGAGCCAATGTCTTCTTGATCTTTTCAACAACACTGCTTCCTCCTTCTAAAGCGTTTGCGGAGGAACTTGATATTTTTGGAGTCGTAGACCCAAAAACTGGAGTTAATGCGGATGACACTTGAAGTGTTTGTTGTCCTAGTGTAGCAGCCTTGCTTCTCGTAACAGCTCTGAAACTTCCAAAGGTAACACCTAAAATGCCTTCAACTTCAGTAGAGAACCTGGAGCTAGTGGCCTTAGAGGCAGTTGATCGAGAGTTGTTCTTCGCGGAAGTCATCTCGCTATTCTTTGATGCTTGAAAAGTTGAGATGAGAGGTAGAGATTGTCTCACTGGGCGTGCCAGAATTTGTCGACAATAAAATTCGCGTCGAGAAAACAATAATCAAGAACGGAAAATTATGCAACAATCGTTTTATTGATTTAAGTGCGAGTGTTACAATCTCTATAATTCCTTTGAATTCGCCTTTTCAAATATAATTCAAGGGCTCTTGAGCTTGATCTTGAACTTTATCTTGATCTTGACTTCTAGTTGAATCCAAGGGCTTCGAGCTTGATCTTGAACTTTATCTTGATCTTGAACTTGAACTTGAACTTGAACTTGAACTTTATCTTGATCTTGACTTCTAGTTGAATCCAAGGGCTTCGAGCTTGATCTTGAACTTGAACTTTATCTTGAACTTTATCTTGATCTTGACTTCTAGTTGAATCCAAGGGCTTCGAGCTTGATCTTGAATCCGGCGGTCTTGATCTTGATCGTTCTTGATCTTTATCGTTCTTGAAACTTGAACGTTCTTGAAACTTGAATGCTTGAATTCTTGAACTCTTGAACTTGTAGAGAAATCTGCAGCTTTTGATCCACGAGCTTTCTCTAGCTTCTTGTTAAAATTCTTGGTCCTCTTTTCTGAATTATGAAGACCCCTATTTATAGTTTTAGAATAGATGAGTTGTGATTAGAAGAGGACTCCTTTCGGCCAATCAGATTTAAGTGACATGACATATGAGCTTTATGGAGCGGGCCTTAATTAAATTCATATTTATTGAATTTAAATAATTAACTCAATTATATTAATTCATAATATTTATTTGGACTAATATATTAATGAATTCAATATAATTCGAATCATTTTATAAATTTATATTTAATAAATTTTAAATGATTACAAATGTATGTCTATTGTACCCTTAATGAAATGATTTATAGGCACACAAATTTCTATCATTCATTTTAGACCACAAGTTTATAAAAAAATCTTTCTTTCTTAAATTTCATGCCGAATCAAACTATCTCGCATAAAATGGGATAGAGAGAGTACTATTTTGTAGGTAAACCATCTTACGCCTTTCTATTTCCAACTAGGGCGAAAAATTACAACAATATCCACTTGGCTAGCCTCATTGGCTCTCAATCCACTATACCTTAAAATAAGCATGCTTTACTATTTAAACCTTCATATACCCACATGAATCCAAAAATTACAAGAACAAAACATGCCATTGTTGGATAGCATACCACAAAACCTGGTAAAGGGGCACAAGTACACTATCTAAGCCCTTCTATACCCACCCAAGGACAAAAACTTAACAGAACAATGTGCCATTCTTAGTTAGCCTCGGATACTAACATGTCAGGAGAAATGACAAATGGCCCGGTTTGAGCACCCATAAGATTAAGACCCCAAGCTTGGAGGAGGACCAGCCTAGCCGATAATATCATAAAAGGGAACCATCCAAGACCGAGCCCCTAACCAACTAGGATGAAGGCGATCCAACCTCTGTAAAACATCAAACTTCTGAACTCCAAAATCTTCTTCCATCTATCCAAAACTTGAGATATCTCTACACACCTGCAGTAGCAGCAGAAAACACTACTGAGAAACCACAGGGCATGGCAAAGTGCTAAACACTTTCATCTTTCTGTTATTAGGTACAATGGCATACATGTATCATGGGACAGGAAGGCCTATTAATCAGTAATAATAAACATTTTCCTGATAGAAGAAAAATAAAGCTGCACCCAACTGTAACTCTCACGTAAAACAAAAAATAAACATTAACCCTGAAATTTTATATATGAAACATAGTTTAACATCACCTCTCTTTTACTAGAGAAATCGCGTGCTTTGTAATGACAGTCCGAAGGACAGAACTAGCATAGGAGTAGTGGAAAACAGAAAAAAAGACAGAAACCCTTTAGAAAGAAAAAAAGAGAGAACCTTTAGAGAGAACGAGGATCCAAGTACCTTAAATGTTTCTTCCTCTACTTTTTTTTTGAAGGGGGTGCTTCAGCCTCACTTGAGAAATTGCAGGATAGGTACTGCAAATTTGAAGAAACTGCATACAAAATTATTACAATGCTCCAGCAATGATGATGTTTTTCCATGATGAAAGGTGAAAAGTGGATAACAAGAACAGTCCTAACAAATGAAACATCAGATATGGTAACGGTGATAACAACCATGACACTGTTCCGATGAAGCGTAAATGGATTCCTGAAGCGGAAGAAAAATGATGACTCTTTTGGAAGAATACACATGCTAAACACATGAATTTGCAAAATTGAGCACTTTCAAGTAAAAGACTTACTAGTTCGTGTCTGAATTTCTAAATCGCACACAATATCGGGAAGCAATTGTGTCTTCATCTTCAGAACTTTCTTCTTCAAAACCACTCTGTCCGCTCACAAGTTCAGGAGGTGCAGACGCCTCTGATTGAGGTGAACCTATCTGTGTAAATTCAGCATTAGGAGAACTTATACTGACTGAAGCATTTCCTGGTTCTTGGACCTGGTTCAAGGATTTCTTCTTGCTGTCCTCGTTGTGACACAATTCTTCTTCCTCCCTGGATAGTTTCTGCTTTGATCTATGCAATCTAGGTGGTGATATCTTGGGTCTTGGTTCAGCTGCCACAGGTTCATGAGTCACAGAAGCCTCTGGTTGAGGTGAAGGCATCTCCGTAATTTTACCATTCAAAGAATTTGTACAGACTGGAGCACTCCTGGCTTCTATGACATCATTCAAAACATCCTTATTATTTTTATCATGGCACAGTTCTTCATCCTCTCTAGACTGGTTCTTCTTTGATCTACGTGAGTTACGTGAGAATTTCTTTGATTGTCGCCTAACCCCAACGCCAACGAATGAAGCCAAATCTTTCCTTGCAAGCAAAGACATCTTTTTACCTTCTAGGTACTCAGAAATTGCTCGAGAATATGCACAAAAGGGACAGTAAAAGTTTCCTCCATTATCGAAGCTGGGAACAGAACCCAAGCAGCTCTGATGAACCACTAACGGGCAGGTGTTCGAACTGCAAATCAACAGTTGCCCACCTTCGTTACATTTCACACAAAGATTGAGCACTCTACCATTTTCAGTTGTCAAGGGATCTTGACCCTGAGAGCTAAGAAAATCATTTCTCTTTGCGGAAAGGCCAGTCATTTCATTGTGATATCCATCACTGTCACTAGAGAACTCAGGTTCATCACTTCCCACAATATTCTTTTTGGCTCCTTCAGAAGGTTCATCTTTGAACAAATTTCCCCGAATGCACTTCCGATGATCTTTAGCTCCATGAATGCAAGAATCCTGATGAATTACCTGCTGCTGTGATGAACCACTTGATGTTCTCAATTCATCACAAGCTTTGCTGCTACTTACAACATTTTGGATCTTTTCCTCTGAAATCATTATTTCAGGCAATCGATCATCATGGTTACTGCTATCAATGTTCTGTCTAACCATTTTTGATGCAGCACCCTCACAACTACCATCCCATCCCCCAACAAGAGCTCCATTTTCCAAGTTCCCTTTTTGGACAATAGCATGGAGAATTTGTGCAGACAACTCTGTTGAAACACCATCTTTTTGAGATGATTCAAAATCATGAACTGCATCACACCTGGGACTAATGACTTCCTGCTTAAACCTTTTGGAGGGCCTTATGCAAGTACCAGAACTGTTCTCTGATAAGGGTTCAGTTTCACTATGTTCTCCTTCATGAGCAGTAAAGGCATCAATCGTCCTCTTAGAAGGAACCACAGTCCTAGGTTGATTTTCTTGCAGGCAATTAGTGTTGGCCCCCAAACAAGGAGTTGCATTCCCACTTGATAAAACATGTTCATGCTGATCATCACCACCTACTTCACAACTCTGGTTAATGCCATTAGAATCAACAGCATTAAAACGAGCTCCATCTCTGGAGTGACTGCCGACCTCCGATCTGTTATTGGCTTCCAAGGATGTAGAAAGAGGATTGGTAGTATCTACAGTATCCTTAATCTGATTGTCAATTGGAAACACAGAAAATCCCAGACAATCAGACAGATAAATTACAAATGTGAGAACTTACTGAATTCCACATATAAAAAAAGATTAGCTCACTTGTTGCAAAGCACATTTTGGCAAGCAAGATCTTTTTTTGGTAATAAATGACTGAACATCCCATTTTGACACCTCTGGCCCATCCATTTTTTGATCTGATGAGACCTGGTCAAATGTACACATGATGCCGCTTTAAGCATGTGAAAACAGCATTATTCAAAACTCTCAAGCATAGATTGTCCCTTGTAAGCAAATTACTAAAATCACAGAAAAAAATCATTTAATAAACTGAGTTACTGAACCATAAAACCCAACCTTGATAAGTTAAACTGAGGTACTTACCCCCAACAATAAGTGGCGAAGGACATCTTCACAGTGCACTGATCGATCCAATTCAATTTTATCACCGGGAACTGAAGCATCATTATTTGCATTTGATATTTCCTGGACAGACAAGGTCTCTAAAACTCTCAAGGAGACAAGCTCCCTTGCATTTCTTCCCATTTCATCAGAAATTTCTGGAGTCCGCTTAACCAAATCTGTTATGCATGAACCAGAATAGTCAAATCAACCATCATTACAGCTGATACAACAGTTTTTGTCACAAAGTAGCTGTAATTTCATACATACCAATGAGTAAAGATGTGTCTATCTCTTTGGAAGCTGCCAATGTTTCAATCACCCATATCCAAGGTAGATTTGATGTGCTATGCTTGGTATCCATGAAGGCTGTTGGAATGCTTCAAGATCATATATTTGATTGTCAGTCCACCTTATATTTATGTTATCCCAGAGAACAGTTTTAACGCAAAGATAGAAGACACAAAGGTGCTATAAATATACAACAAAACCAGAGAGCAGAACACCTACATGAAAATTTCAAATTTCCATAATGGATGAACTAAGATGTGAATCTAGAGTGCAAGCTCAGTGACGTGAGGCATGAAGTGGAGATGGAAGTCAAGATCGATACACAAGTCATTCCCAAGAAAGAAAGTTTCAAGTAACTTGGCTCTATTATCTAAGGAAACATAGAGATTGACCATGATGTCGCATATTGTATTGGAGCAAGATGGTTGAAATGAAGGCCCGCGTCCTGGGTACTGTGTGATAAGAATGTTGTCAAGGTTTAAAGGTAAGTTCTACAGGGTGGTGGTTATACCCACATAATGTAATGTTCTAGAGATGATGGTAGCGACAATAATGATGCTCAAATGGATGTGTGGGCATATTAGGAAAGATAAAATTGGAAACAAAATTATACGAGACAATGTGAGAGAGGCCTCTGTGATGGACAACAAGAGGGAAGTGAGATCGAGATGGTTTAGGCATGTAAAAAAGGAAGGATGAGGATGCACTAGTTAGGAGGTGCAAGAAGTTGGCTATAGCATGTTTTAGGAGAGATAGAGGTAGAACAAAGAAGAACTATTGGAGTTGATTAGAAATGACATGACACATCTTTAGCTTTTACTAAGAACGTAACCCTAGCTAGGAAGGTGTGGAGGTAGGATTAGGGTAGAAGGGGATAGGTATTAAAGTGTTGTCACACTTTTATGTGCGAGAGGCAAGGATCAGTTTCCTCTTCTCCGTATTTGGTAATAGTAGTTAATAGTCACATAGTATCTTATTCTTGAATTTTCACTACTATATGTTGCTTCATTTGCTCTCTGTATCTTGTTATTGTGATGTTGTTATTTTCCTTTCATGCCTGCTTTGACTACACTTTTTTGAGCCGAGAATCTATCGAAATAGTCTCTCTACCCCACAAAGGTAGGAGTAAGGTATGCACACATCCTACCTTTCCCAAACCCCACTTTTAGAATTACACTAGGTATGTTGTTGTTGTGGATGAATAATCTGCATCTAATCCTTTATGCAGAATTTTAAAAACAAGAGTTGTTCTATGCAGAATTTGAAGCTGAATTGTCTGGTTCTTTTCTTTTTTTGGTGTAAACATGAATATCCTCACGATGCAGAGGATATTCCTAGTATTTTAGAGTTCTTATGACCTCCATAGGAGTTTATTTTCTTTTGCAACTTTTGGATGTAAGTATTCCTAGAATACTCCTTGTGTATTCTTTTGTTTATAATACAAGTTACCTTTCTTAATAAAAAAAAAACCTTTAACACGGTTACAGAGTAACTTTCCTCTCAAAATACAACCACATAACATGAGCAAGCAACCAAAAAAAAATTGATCAAAAAATATTACCTGATTCCTATGCAAGACAACTTTATCAATAAATTAGAAGCAAAAACTAAAAGATGGAAATACAAAATTATTTTAATCTTTAAATTTGGAATGAAGATATTTGGGACAAGGAGGGAGTGTCCTCCATGATGGAAAAGGTGAGTAAAGCAAGATTGAGATGGTTTGGGCATCTAAAGAAGAGATGCACAAATGCCCCAATGAGAAGGTATGAGAGGTTGGAAATAGTGGGTAAGAGGAGAGGTAGAGGTAGGTAGGCCAAAGAAGTATTGGAAAGAGGATATTAGAAAGGACATGGTATACCTTTAGCTTACCGCGGACATGACCTTAGATAGAAGGGTTTGGAGGTCGCGAATTTGGGTAATAGGTAGTGAAGTGTTGCCTTACTTTTCAGCAAAATTAAGCTTGGTAGTGATCTGGAGCACTGTGTCTATCGTAGTATGAACCTTATTCATGTAGTGTCTTGCTTTTGATATTTGTTACCATCTATTGTTTAGTGTGTTCTGATTATTTCACTATTTTTGTTGTTGTTGTTCCTTTCTTGAATGGTCTACATTGTTTTCCTTTAAGTCAACATGTTTTCTTCACTGTTGTTTTTCCTTTCTATAACTACTTTGATGTGTTGCACCTTAGCCGAGGGTCCTTCAGCCGTAGTCTCTCTACCTCCACAAAGTAGGGTTAAGGTCTGGTTTGCATACACTCTACCCTTCTTCAAAACCTATTTGTGGGATTCCATTGGGTATGTTGTTTACTAGAGAACTTGAAAGTTCCCCAACTTTTTAAAAAAGTTACAGTCATAGGCTTGGAACAATGATATACACACTTAACTCACTTCCCCAAAAATTTCCATCGAAGACTAGCAAACACTATTTATTTATTTTTTGATAACCGAGAAATCTGTCTGTGACCCTCTCTTTGGACCAATCACAGCTTTCTAAACTCGGTGGATAATGGGCCCGCCCCTCTACCCTTCTCCACTTAAATACCGGGCTTCACTTTGCATGGTGTGGGGCTTGAACCTGCGACCTAAGCCACAAATCCTCCACCTTTTGCCACTTGAGCTAGGCCTTGGGGGCAAGACTAGCAAACACTATTTCTATAATAACTTCATTTTCTTGACCAACATCCAAACATTAACTACACCCCCCCCCCCTTCCACCCATTTTTTCTAAAATAACTTCATTTTCTTCACCAACATCCAAACACTATCTACCCCCTACCCCCTCTATCTAAAGAAACATCAGTCTTTTTTTGTTACGATCGATAAAAATCCCTCACTAGTTAACTGGCCCAACACCAGTTGGCACAAAAGTTCAAAACAACATTAAACTTCTAATCAGTATGAGCAATGGGACTGCAAAAACAACAGGAACAGACATATTTCAAAAACAAAATCATTTTTTACTTCTTTTTTTATACTGAGGACCCTGAAATAAGAGCTGACTATTTCTAAATTATTTATATTTCATTGAAGGAGATAGTCTCGCTCAGTAAAGCGAGTTGTGGGGATTCGTAAAACAGGAGAAGAGCATCTCAATGCATTTTGACTTTGTCTCCCGGGATCCACCACAGGTTGGGTTTGAGAGCCGTGTGATGGGTGACTATCCAGCACAGTTCGGAGAGCAGATGTGTTATTGTGTCATTTGATATTTGAAGTATAACAGAAAAACCATAATATTAAAAAAAATAAAAAAATTAAAGGTCCTAGTGAACATTTTCCTCCTCATTATAGCCACAATTTCATAATGTTTGATGCTTTTTTCCAGTTACCAAAGCAAAAGAAATTGCCCCTTTCAACTTTTCAGTTGTGTCAGCTGCAGCTTCTTCAAATGTTGATCAAGTACAATTACATAAGATATTTATTAAAATGTTAGGATGAGGTCCAATGTTTATGCTATTTATAGATATAGACTAGTTGTGTTAATTGATAAACCATCGAGGGTGTCACCACAAGCTTGAATATAGAAAAATGGAGAAACACTCAACAAAGCAAGGGTTTAGCATAGACATAAGACTTAACATATGCACTACGAGCTTACAAAGAGTGAAGTTGAGGTAAGATTAAATGGCATTACAGTGCCTAAATCCACAATTCCAATATTCCAAGAGAATTGTATATGATAGATAATGATACCACACACAGGGGCGGAGCTACCCTTGCCCCCTTCGTCGGAAAATCACATTGTATAGATACGCCAAATTTTGATTTAATACATGTATATATTAATGTTGATACCTCTTAAAACAAGGTAAAGAGTTGGTGCAATGGTTTTGGAAAAAAACATTGTATAGATACCCTGGCTCAAGGTTTTTTTTTTCTTTCTTTTGTGTGCTTACTACTTTATATTTTGGCACTCATTAATAAACATCCCAGCTCAGCCACTTGCCACACATAGAACCCAAGATAGCATGACTGAAGTGAAAAACTGCTACTCTACTGCTATGCAGTTGAAGAATATGTATCGATGTTAAAGAGGCAAGAGTTATAGATCAGTGGTAAGACCTAGAATGTTATAGCTCCATTTATATGTAAGAAGAAAATATAAAGAGTAACCCCAATTTGCCTCTAGTGGATGTGCTGTTTTCCCATGAAAAGACATTGTTGTGGGACAGATACCTCAAGAGCATGAACTAAAACACCAAAAGAGGGACACTTTCAGATGCATACCTCAAAGGGTCATAGGGCAACGAGAGAGTTGCTGGTCACCACCATTGATGGAAGATCAAAAGACTGAATCACTTTCAGAGAGTCGGGTCTGCCAATTCGATTTCATAAACTTGAGTCTGAATCAAAAGTATCTGTCACCCTTTCATTGAAAAACGTGAAAAATATGTAATTTCCCCCCAAAATTGAGAAAACTCTTTACTCCCTCTCCGTTCCTATTTATATGTCACTTAACAAATGGAAAAATTACGCAATTAAATAAATTTATACTACTTAATTAGTTATCATAATTAGGTGTGGCAAATGATTGGATTTATATGGGTTTAAAATGATTTGAACAAAAATGAGTAATTATCCAACCCGCTCATATTGGTAAATATGGTTCGAATAATTAATGGACGGATTGAATATGAGTTATTCATATTTCATCCACATTGATTGATTGAAGAATTAAAAAATAAATTTGTATATTTTAAATTTTTAAAGTAATTTTTTACTCTACCCACTCCCCTCTACCTCCAATTCGAAAAAAATTATGGTGGTGGAGGCACAAGTATAACATGATGTGTGAGGGATTATTTTTTAATAAAAATGTGTGGATCCTACTTTTTTTTATTTTACATTGTTATTTCTCTCTCCTACCTTTATTTATTTTTTATAAATAAAAAATTATTATGTTTGAATGATACGTAGGGGTCTTTCTCTCTCCTACTTTGCTTCTCACACTTCTTTTTCTCAATTTCTTCCCTTTCGCCTTTTTTTTCCTTTCTAATTCTTTGTTGATTTCAGATCAGTTTTTCTCAATCGTGAATTTAATTTACTCAATTCTTCTTATATTATTTATCTTTCTCCATTTGATAATTGGCTTGTAATTTATTTATTTTAAAAAAAAACATTATATCAAGAATATGAAAAGGAAAAATCGGGGAGAAAATTATAAAATGAAGACTGAAATTTTAACCTACGAGATGAACGTCTAGGTAGTCAATTAAATAAGCTATGAAAAATCCCCATTTGGTACATATATATACGTCGAATTGATTAGTTTTTACACTTATTAAACCAATCGAATCAATAAAATTAAGTTTTTTTATTTTCTCAATTTTTAAGAAGTTTGATTACGTATTACACTAAAATTAATTTAATTTTTACAAAATATGATGCAAATGCCACACTTCCATACAATTATATCTAATTCAATTTATTAAAAAAGGAAAACAAAAATATTTTGCATATACAAATATTTATCATATAATGTATTTTTCCTTTTTTTGCGCATTACCCTTTGATATTTTTGTATATATATAATTGTATATCAATAAGGGTTGTGGTAGAGTGGTAAGCACTCATTCATCATTAATCCAGAGGTCTCGGGTTCAAGTCTCCTTGGATATGGAGTCACTTTTGTTATTGTTTACAATGAATTGAATTAAATAATTGTACAACATAGTGTGGGTATTTGCACCATATGTCATAAAAAAATCAAATATACTTTATTATAATATTCAAACTCAAGAAAATTGAGAAAATAGAAAAATCTATTAAAAAATATAGGAAAAAGGGTATGAAATATATCCGAACTTTGACCGAAATTGTTGTATGGAGTCACTTTTGTTATTGTTTACAATGAATTGAATTAAATAATTGTACAACATAGTGTGGGTATTTGCACCATATGTCATAAAAAAATCAAATATACTTTATTATAATATTCAAACTCAAGAAAATTGAGAAAATAGAAAAATCTATTAAAAAATATAGGAAAAAGGTATGAAATATATCCGAACTTTGACCGAAATTGTTGTATGGAGTCACTTTTGTTATTGTTTACAATGAATTGAATTAAATAATTGTACAACATAGTGTGGGTATTTGCACCATATGTCATAAAAAAATCAAATACACTTTATTATAATATTCAAACTCAAGAAAATTGAGAAAATAGAAAAATCTATTAAAAAATATAGGAAAAAGGGTATGAAATATATCCGAACTTTGACCGAAATTGTTGTATGGAGTCACTTTTGTTATTGTTTACAATGAATTGAATTAAATAATTGTACAACATAGTGTGGGTATTTGCAC
>JAJOOO010029187.1:0-13646 GCA_029582685.1 Solanum piurae
CAAAACACCCCTTAACTAATTTTCAAAACTGCTTCCAAACATGATCTACGGCCCCCTCACCCACAGACCGTGGATGGACTCACGGCCCGTGCTGGTGAAGCGTGGGTCATGGAATGGGACTAGTTTTATGGGAGGTGGACCTACGGATGCCAACCCATAGAGTGTGGGTTGACCCACGAGACGTGGGTGCCCTCCGTAGGTCACTGCTTGGCAGTCCCTCTAGGTCTTTTCCTCAAGGACCCATGGTTGGTCCTTGGGGTTTAGGCCTTGATGTTCTAACATGAAAATATGAAATTTAAGGTACGAGGAGGTAAATTTAAGGCTCTAACCCAAACGTTAAGTTCTAACTTAGCCTACTAGTTCCGGAGTGTTACATCCTAATCCTTTTGAGATTATATTTCTATTCATGGGACTAGTACATGTTACCTATGAAGGTCCTTGAGTTGAGTAGTTCATGCCCATAATTCTGCATGAACCCTATGAGTCGAGCAGTCTTGAGATGAGAAGTATCATTGAGTCCTTTAGTTGAGTAGTTCATGCCCATAATTTCGCATGAACCATATGAGTCAAGCATTCATGAGATAAGTAGTATCATTGACTCCTTGAGTTCTGGAGTTCTTGAGTTCCAAGTATTGAGGCCTATGCATGGTTATTGAAAACCTTGAATTGAGTCGTTCACGTCCATAATTCTGCATGAACCCTATTTCAAGAAGTCTTTTTACAAATTATTTTAAAACGTGTTTTAAAAACTTGAGCACTGAGTTGAGGAAGAGTAGAGCTGAGTTCATTTTCTTTAAAATGATAATGAGAACTAAGTATTCCCAAGAGTAAATGTTTTTTACATTTAAGATGAGAGGAAACTGAGATTTCCAAAAGAGTTTTGAGCAGTTTGAGTACCATCTCCTTTAAGAGAAAGATTTTTGAGTAATAATCTCAAAACACAGAAAGAGTTATGTTTTTAAGCATATGAGCTAGTATATTTTGGGAGTAGTATTGAGCAACGATATGGGGATGAGTTTAGACAACTCACATTTCTCATAAACCATGTATGCCAACATGGGTACAAGATCATACTTTTTAGATGAATCCTAAGTGCCTTCAGGCAGAGCTTAGTGGATCCACTTAGTTGAGATGGTCTATACCCCGACAAAGTATAGGACAGTTTTGGCAGTGTGGGCGAGACGTTGTATCATCACATAGCTCATAGTGATGGTTGTCAGTTAGAGAATCTCCCACAGAGTTATAGTATATTTTTATATACAAATTGAATTGTTATTGTATCCTTCAATACATTGAGTTTCTATCTACTATTTTAAAAGCCTTCCATATATTGCATTTTTATTGTTGCTATATCCTTGAGTATCTTGAGTTGAGTACCTTTGAGTTGAGTATCATATCTTTGAGTTGAGTATCTAATCTTTGAGTTGAGTATCTTATTCTTGAGTTGAGTTAAGTGAGTTCAGAAGAGGTAAGTATGTTTCATTTTTATCAAGTTCAAGCCTATGTTTATGCTTTAGAATTCTTTTTACATGCTCGTACATTCCACATACTGAGCCATTTGGCCTGCATCATTTCATGATGCAGCTACAGGTATTCAGGATCATCAACAGGCATTTTGTTGAGGTCATGTGATATTCCAGTCAGCTTTAGTGAGCCTTGTTATATTCCATAGGACTTCACCTTTATCTTACCGTTAGTAGTTTTGAGATGTCGTGGGTCTTGTCCCGATATCCTTATGTAATAGTAGAGGTTTCATAGGTAGAAAATAGAGTTTGATAAGTCTGTTCGTTTATTATGTTAAATGTTTTAAAGACTTGAGTTGCCTATTTTAGCTAGTTGAATATTCTATTATATTCAGATTTAATCATTTGAGTTAAAGCTTTGTATCAAAATTCTATGAATTTTTATCTAGTTTTAAGCTTTTGTATGCTTTAGTTAGTCTTCCGCTTGTAGTCAACCATGATGAGGGTTTGCTTGGGGATCAACAATGATTCTCGAGTGCCGGCAACGTCCAGGGTGTAGGCTCGGGTCATGACCTTATGCTTCTATTGATTGTAGAACTCATGTAGTCAAGTTTCAGTTCCCTAATAAGCCTATCCTAGAGTGTAAGGGGAGAAATTCTATGCATAAGGGTCACTTTGTGTCTTACCTTAAAGCTAGAAAGATGATTTCAAAAGGTTGCTTTTACCATCTAGTTAGGGTGAGGGATGTAGATTTCAAAACCCCTTCTCTTGAGTCGGTCCCCATTGTAAGTGAGTTTCCGTAAGTGTTCCCAAATGACTTGCCCGGTTTTCCTCCCGAGTGGGAAATAGACTTCGGTATTAACCTTCTCCCAGATATGCAACTTATCTCTATTCCTCCTTATGGTATGGCTCAAGCAGAACTTAAGGAGTTGAAAGAATAGTTGAAGGATTTGTTGGATAAGGATTTCATCCGATGAGTGTCTCTCCATAGGGTGCTCTAGTTTTGTTTGTTAGAAAGAAAGATGGGTCTCTTCGGATGTGTATTAACTATCATCAGTTGAACAAGGTGACCATTAAGAATAAGTATCCTCTCTCAAGGATATATGATTTATTTGACCAAATTCAAGGGGCTAGTTATTTCTCTAAGATTGATCTCCAATCGGGTTATCACCAATTGAGGGTATAAGATGATGACATTTTGAAGACGGCTTTTTGAACTCGTTATGGTCACTATGAGTTTCTAGTCATGTCTTTTAGGTTGACTAACGCTCCGGAAGCGTTTATGGACTTGATGAATATGGTGTTTAGACAATATATTTACATGTTTGTGATTGTGTTTATCGATGATATTTTGATCTATTCAAGAAGTGAGAATGAGCATATTGATCATTTGAGGATCGTATTGCAAATTCTTAAGGACCAACAACTCTTTGCAAAGTTTAGAAAATGTGAATTTTGGTTAAGGTCTGTAGCTTTCCTTGGTATATTGTTTCAAGCAAGGGTATTGAGGTAGATCCTAAGAAGACGGATGCGGTCAAGAGTTGGCCTAAACCTCTAACTCCTTTAGATATTAAAAGCTTTTTGGGTTTGACCGGTTACTATAAAAGGTTTGTTGAAGGTTTCTCTTCAATTGCCTCTCTTTTGACGGCTTTGACTCAAAAGAAGGCTAAGTTCATATGATCGGAAGCATGTGAGAAAAGTTTTCAAGAGTTAAAAGATAAACTTACTTCCACTCCAGTATTGACCTTACCAGAATGAACGAATTGTTCTGTGGTTTATTGTGATGCCTCGAGAATAGGGCTAGGGTGTGTGCTAATGAAAAATGGGAAAGTCATTGCCTATGCCTCAAGGCAACTTAAAATCCATGAGAAGAATTATCAAACTCACGACCTTGAGTTAGCGGCGGTCGTATTTGCCTAAAGATTCGGAGACACTATTTGTACAGAGATCATGTTGATGTGTTTACCGACCACAAGAGTTTGCAATATGTCTTTGATCAAAATGATTTGAATCTTCGCCAAATAAGGTGGCTTGAGTTATTGAAATATTATGACATGAGTGTTCTTTATCACCCCGATAAAGCTAATGTGGTAGCAGATGCTCTTAGTCGGTTATCTATGGATAGTGTTGCTCATATTAAAGAGAAAAAGAAAGAGTAGGCTCGAGATGTTCATAGATTTGCTCGATTAGGTTTTCAACTAGTGGACTCCACCAAAGGTGGTGTTATAGTTCACAATGGTTCCGAATCATCTTTTGTGGTGGATGTGAAAGCGAAGCAAGGTCTTGATCCAATTTTGGTAAAATTGAAAGAGGCGGTGCTTAAGAAATCCGTTGAGGCTTTCTCCCAATGGGGATATGGGGTACTTAGATACCAAGGTCATTTGTGTGTTTCGAATGTTGATGACTTGAGGGAATATATCTGATAGAAGCCCATAGTTCACGGTATTCTATTCACTCGGGAGCGACCAAGATGTACCATGATTTACGGGAGGTCTATTGGTGGAATGGGATGAAGAGAGATATTACGGGATTTGTGGTTAAGTGTCCTAATATTCAACAAGTTAAAGTCGAGCATCAAAGACCAGGAGGTTTGTCCCAAGATATTAGCATTCCTACTTGAAAGTGGGATGACTTGAATATGGACTTTATTATTGGTTTGCCTCGCACTCGGTGACAACATGACTCTATTTGGGTTATAGTAGATCGGATGACAAAATCGGATCATTTCCTTCCCGTCAAGGTTTCTTATTTGGCGGAGGACTATGCCAAGTTGTACTTGAGAGAAATGGTAAAGTTGTATGAGGTTCCTTTGTCCATTATTTCTGATCGTGGTGCCCAATTCACTTCTCAATTTTGGAAGTCATTCCAAAAGGGTCTTGGCACTATGGTTAAGCTTAGCACGACTTTTCATCCCCAAACCAATGGGCAAGCGGAGCGTACTATCCAAAATTTGGAAGATATGTTAAGGGCTTGTGTGATTGATTTTAAGGGTAATTGGGATGACCATTTGCCATTGATTGAGTTTGCCTAAAACAATAGTTATCACTCAAGTATCGATATGGCGCGATTTGAGGCCTTGTATGGTAGGAGGTGTAGATCTCTCATTGGTTGGTTTGAGGTGGGTGAGGTTGCCCTAATAGGTCCTGAATTGGTTCATGAGGCCATTGAGAAAGTTTGACTCATTAGAGAGAGGTTTAGAACGGCTCAAAGTCGACAAAAGTCTTATGTCGATGTGAGGAGAAGGGATCTAGAATTTTAGTTTAACGATTGGTTCTATTTGAAAATCTCACCCATGAAGGGTGTGATGAGGTTTGGTAAGAAAGGGAAGCTTAGTCCCCAGTATGTATGCCAATACCAAATTTTGACATGTGTTGGTAAGGTTGCCTATGAGTTAAATTTTCCAAGTTAGTTGGCATCGGTGCATCCGGTTTTCCATGTCTCTATTCTTAAGAAGTGTGTTGGAGATCTGAAATCCATAGTTTCCCTAGAAGGGTTGGGAGTTGATGAAAGTCTTTCTTATGAGGAAGTTTCGGTAGAGATTCTAGACCGGCAAGTCAAGAATTGAGAAACAAGGAAATAGCTTCCGTGAAGGTTTTGTAGAGGAATCAATTAGTTGAGGGTGCTACTTTGGAGGCCGAGGCCGATATGATGTCCCGATATTCTCATCTTTTTCCTTCTACCCCTATTCTAGCTTGAGGTAATGAGTTCATCTTGAGTTTTCCTTGTTTTGGGAGTCATGTTTTTTTATGTGTTTCTATGATTTCCTTATGTGATGCATGTTCGTGAAAACTTGTGTTTTGAATGAAAATGAGTTTATATGATTAATTTTCCTCATGTTGTTGTGAATTGAGTATGAGTTTCCATTAGACTTCATGAGATGAATTGATGAACATGCTTTTGATATTCTTTAAGAGAGTAAATTGCATATAGGATCCATGAGATTGTGTTGAGCATGCTTTAGCTTGGAGAAGGTAGTTCCTCATTGAACATGAGAAATGTTAAAATTTCATGTATAATGGGTTGTTAAAAGTAGTTCCTACTTCCTTGTGTTGCATTGAATATGTTTAGCTTGGAGATGAAGTTCCTCCTTGGTTGTGTGCATTTAGATAAGTTGCTTGCATGTTGGGGTGCTAGTATTAAGTCCTTGCTTCCGTAAGGTGTCTAGAAACGTCATTCGAGGACGAATGATCCCAAGGAGGAGATAATGTAACACCCCGAATTTAGAGAAGGGAATATATTCACTTCTTAGTCGACTAGGCGATCTGCCGAGTCAACTTGGCATTCCGCCAAGTGGACCCTCCTCGCCTTTTGGATTGATTCATGTTGACCAGTATTCTGTAATTTTAGGCGATCCAAGTCGAGCTCACAGTTCCAGTAGGCGAGTCACCGAAGTGGACTCCCCCATCACCTAAGTTGACTTAGCCCCCAAATCGACTTACTGTAAAATTAGGTTAGCTAAAGGCTCATTTGGTGAGTCGCCAAGTGCCGTTTGGCGAGCTCCAGCGTGAGAGTCTTCAGTTTTTAAGTTAGGGTCTTAAAAGTCTTTTCAGATTTATTTTAATTCGATACTACGTTGTTTTACCCCTCATCTAAAGACCTATATAAGTATTCTACTCTCAAATTTTCTCAATTTAAGAACCATTCTCTCAAGACTCTAAAAGAAAAACCAAATCTCCTCTCCAAAATATCTCTCTCTCTAGAAACTTGAAGAAGAAGAAGGAGATTCAAGCTAAGGTTCAAGAGCAAGCTTACATACTTCAATTTATTTGGGCTTTGATAGTAAGGTGTGATAGTTTTCATCCATGGATTCATTTCATCCATCGAGTTCTCAAATTCCTCAATTTCAAAGATTAGAATTCCCCAATTAAGTTAGGGTTTTCATCAATTATCACGTGTTCTCTAAATTGTTGATTTAAATAATTGAATTATGATCTCCTATGCATGAATTGATGAATTACAATGCTTTTATGATGAATTCCCCCATGAGCCCGTGTGATCCCTATATTTTCAAGTTATGAACTATATGTTGTGGGATTTTGATCTTCAAGGAGGACTTTTATGAAATTAAGCATGTATTATTAGTTTTACATGAATTTATGATGAAATCCATATTTAACCTATGTTTTCTAAGAGTTGATGATTGAAATTGGGTTTTGACCTCAAGGAGGTGAATTATGGACTTATGCATTGTTTATGAAATCTATGCAAATGTTTTAAGGGTGCTTTGAGAGTAAAGTACCAATGATGATGTTGTTGTTGTGTTGTTGTAAGGAAATTCTCATAAACACATAACTAGCATTATGTGAAAGGTATTCTCACATAGTAAGGATTGTTAGGTGGGAAGGCTTTCTCACCTAATTGAATTAAAGATTAAAAGTGATCATGGATGGTGAAAGGTTTTCTCACGCACGGTCTAAGGAGCTATCTTAATGAACTAGCTTGGTTTGGTTGTCCAAGGAGCAGCTTTCCATGATTAATGAAGTCAAGTAAGAAATGAATATTCCGTGGGAATTTATGCTTAGCCCCGAGTGGATATTGAATATGAGGTGGAAGCTCTCACGTCAGTAGATTTTGGGTTTCCAAAGTAATCTCATGAGATGGAAGCCCTCACATCAGCAGAGTACGGGTTTCTAGTAGCAATCTCCTTATCCCATAACTATGTGCCCACATAGGTTGATTAGCTAGTGGATCCACTTAAGCTAGATGTTCATGGCTCTACCTTAGGCAAGTAGAACAACCCTTTTTTATGTGGGTAACACCGGGGGATCATGTTATAGCTCACATGGTCTCTTGTTGGTTAAGGCTATTTATCCACAAGTAATAATGATCTAAGGTTACTCAAAGAGTATCTCATATGATTTTCAAAGGCTTCAAAGATGAAGTTAGCTTGCATTGACCATGATTTACGACTTATGTTTTACTACCCTTTATATGATGTTTTACTTGCTCAAATGCATGTCATGAAATGAAATGTCCCTTTTAGCATGATTTTAAATGTTTTATACATGACTATCATACTTGGTACATTGTTTTGTACTAACGCATACTCTTGCCTACATTTTTCCCAAATGTAGGGTCTGATATTCAGTCAGTTTCGTGGCTAGCTGGTGACTTGATTGATTCTCGAGCTTTGGTGAGTCCTCATGTTTCGAGGACGAAGTTATTGTTTTAGTTTCTTTCAGGTATTTTCCTTTTGAACATGATGTATGGGCTAGGCCCAATTTTATTCTATTGTATTAGATGGCTATAATGAGTCAAGTGTATTAGACTTCCACTTTGCTTTTATAAAAAGATTTTGGACTTGGACTATTTTTACTCTTATTGTTATAATTCTTATGTTATGAGGACTAAGTGTCTTGTATGGAGTCCTTCAGAGTTCTATACGCCATGTTACATCTAGGGGGTACCCCTGGGTCGTGACAAAGAGGCCACCAGAGACTTTTGCAGCGCGTTCAATCAAACACATTACTTCCAACATGTTGAGAATGTGGTATTTTTAATTATTCTCAACATGATCAAATGGATCTACTGTGTCATACTGTTATTTTTACAGTGTAAAACTATTGAAGTCACATCCTTATAATCAACTACTATTATTATTTTAATGAATTAACTCATAGTAGAGAAAAAAATATGAATTGCTAGAGGAACATTTTGTTCACCTTGGCATGAATAAGTTCATAATTTTCATTTATGTTATATGAATATATTGATCGAGAATCTTCAATTTTCTCGGCTTATCTTGCAATGCATAAGGTATGAAGCTAATGAAGAGAACTCTGCTCTCAGAATCAATGTTCACAAATATGCTCTTTGAAGTTTCTTTCTTTGCTACAATTGAATAAAAATTGTTGTTTTAAACGATGCATATGTAGAACACCTATTTGATTTCAATAGCTACTTTACTAGATTTTTGTTTTCTTTTTATAATCGAAATATCTCCACACAATACATATGTAGAACTCCTCTAATCGTTTTAGCCTTTTTACGTTCCAAGAGAGATATTCTTGCCCCTTTGCACTCAATTAACTTTTTTAAATCCATCTTACAACCTAATAACATCCTAATACATATAGTAACTTCCAAAATCCTTAATTCTCCTTCTCCAAGAGATCAAAAATCATCAAGTTAGGGTTCTCCTTTCAAGTTTTTCATCAAGGTAAATTATTCTCCAAGGATTTCAAGCTTTACAATTCAAATTCTTTCATCTATTCATGAATCATTAATAGAAATCTGAACCATTGACCATAGGGTTTTCAAGAAAGATTTTCATGATAGTTATATTTCAAGTTAGGATTCCTCGTCAATATTTGTGGAGCGTTTAAGGTATGTAACAATATTATAAGAGGAACTAAGTTCTTCCTCACGCCCTACATCTATAATCTCATTTAGTAAGATCAAAGTTAAGGTTTCACCCAAAAGCTCATGATTTTGAATTCCTCTATTTCGAATGTGTCCATTGTTGATTCTATTATTGAAATCATTATACTTTATTTAATTAATGATCGTTGATTGATTTAGGTTTCATGTTATTCTACCACATGACCCCTTCTTAGACTATTACTTATGCATCATTTTCATGAGTAAAGTATATTTCAAGATTTAAAAAAAAATCTTTTAAAAAAGATTTCAAGAAAATATATTTAGTTTTAAGTGCATTATTTTAGAAGAGTTTCAAGAAAGTATATTTTGCGTCAAGTGCATTACTTTCATAAATAAAGTATAGACGGATTCTTAAAGAAAGAATATTTTGCTTTGAAGAAAGTATATCTTAGATTTGAGAAAGTATAGTCAATTTTTTTTTTAAAAATATAGTCAAGTTTTAAAGTAAAATTCAACTCAGTTCTAAAGCAGTATCATTGAGCATAAGTTCAAAGTATCTTATTTTTAGTTTTGCCCTAAAGTGAGACATTTTTACAGTTATTAAGCACAATGCATGTTTTTGGAGTAGTATTGACTATTGAGCATCGAGTTGGGTAAAGGTTCATATAATCCAAACCCCGGAACTGCATCGCCAACATAAGATAGAATCATGTTGTTGATTCGGACGACTCCTTATAAAGCCCGTGATAAGAGCAAAGAGATTGAATCAATTAGTTAAGTTCACCCTTTACCCTGGCTAGGTATACGACAACTCTGGCAACGTGGCCAAGACCTTGTATCATCTTGTGGCTCACGTGATGCTTGTCAATTAAAGAAACTTCTCAAGAAAAGTAAAGTTATATTATTTTCAATATTTACTATTGATGCATATTTTCATTCATATAATTTTGTGTTAAAGTACACATGCATGCATTACTATTCAGCTGACTTTATTCTGATCTACCTTCAGAGTTATTCACTCAACTCAATATGTTCAATTTTAGCTAGTTGTTCCATTCAACTATTTTACCTATCGTACATTTCATACACTACGTTATTCAACGTTGCATCTTTTAATGATGTAAATTCAGATATTCAAGATCGACAACAAACTCATCATCAGGATTGCCTTCATCCAACTTTGGTGAGACTTCCTTGCTTTTGGAGGGCTTTAGTTTATCTTAAGGATTACTCCCTCTGTCCCGTTTTACTTGTCCAAAAGGGTCCTGTCCTTCGGTCATTATCATATTTGTATCTCCCTTAAATTTTATATGTTTGTAGCAATGTATGTATTTTTCTCCTTTTACCCAACACAATATCTTCTATATATATCCAAGTTTTTAATTATTTAAAGCTCAAATTATAAAATCGATCTACCGTTAATGTGAATCTTTTCAAGTGATTAATATATCAAAATAATTGAGACATTGTGATGAGCTCATAACTAAAATTTTGAGTTGTTTGGAGGAAGATTTGAGTTGATGTTCATTGAAATCCGTCATTGAAGAGTTTCAAAGCTCAAATTTTATAATTCGATCTACCACATACGTGTATCAAGTAAATGATATATCAAATACTCAGAATATCGAGTGGAGATCAAATATGCAATTTGGGACTGTTTAGAGGAATTTGAGATGGTTAAGGATGAAAAACAAATATTCACGTTATTGAAGAATATGAAATGTTGCAATGTATAAATATTGTATAACAATGTATCACCTCATTGAGGAATATGAACTAATGCAATGTATAAATATTGTATAATAATGCATATGAATGTTTATATATCTCTAATATATAGTTATATATCATATATACATCACATATACATGTGGCTATTTTAATTGATTTTTTTTGTCCAAAGTCCTTGTATAAAAATATATACAAGACAATATATTCCTTTTTATACCCAATAATTTATTGGTTTAACTAAAAAAATAATTTATGTAAATTGATAAGAGAGGGTTCCTCGAATGTATAAAATAACTTCAAATTTTTGAACTCCGAATAGGAATCCATAAAGAAACGATCAAATTAATTAAGATACAAAATGAGAATCGTGTCCACTTTTTTTCTTCTTACAATTTTGGTCCTTTTTTTCTTCAAATCTCTAAAATTGACTCCCAAATCTATCTATCATTATACCAATCAAACATTCTCGCTCACAATACCAATAACTAAAATAGACAGTCCCACCCAATGTTTTAAAAGACTCTGTTGGGACTCGCCTCGAGGCTCGCCTTGGGGCGGGGCTCTATAAAACACCTCGAGATTCAAGTGTGGGGCTTAGTTTTGTAAGAGTTACATCCTAAGCGCCCGATTGTAGGCTCTAAGCACGCTCAACGTGCTCGTCTAACATATCTTACACATATTATGTGTTAAAATCTTTAGTTAACATTGTTGACCCTCATAATTATTGAATAAATGAATGGTATTTAATAATTTTTTTATTTATAGAGATAATAAAATTGAGAATAACTCAAATAACAAGTTGCAGTATCGCATCTTTACTATTTAGTAACACTGTGAAAGTGATTAAATATTACGTAACATTTCTTTTAAAATTACGTAGCGACATTTTGCTTTTTCACTGATCATCGATCTTCATAGATTTTTCATATGTCTCAAAATTATCATACTTTTACATCAAGTATTATACATAATATAGAGAGAGAGAGAGAGTAATGTAATATACATATGCCGTAGTGGTATCATGAAAGTTTCTCTTGATGTACACTGATATATATGATATACAGTATAATATACACTTGGCGTAAAAGTGTTTTTAGATTTGATTTTTACTTGAAGCAATTTCAAATCATTTCTAATATTCCTCAAATTTTATAATATTCCTCACTTCTAATATTTTTTAAAATTTCCCTTATACTTAAGCCGATGCCAAAGTTTGCTACTCCCCACTTGTAAAGGTTTGCTTTCATAGTATTTAATGTACGTAACCTCTGTTCACTCAAGGGAATGACAAATGGAAAAAATTACTTTGTGTTTTTTTTGTTTTCGCTGAATTTTGAACTTGAGATCTTAGGATTTTCAATCATTTTATTGATCACTAAGTCACATCATTGTTCGTATTTTATGAAATTTCCCCAATAACGTTATTTTTTAGTAATCTTAGAAGCTCAAGAATTAGATTAATGGATATTTATGCTGCCTTTTCAATCTCATATCTTTTGTTTTTAAAATCAATTTCGGTGGAGCTCAAGGCTCCTTTATTTTTATTTTTTAAAAAGTCTCCTGTTTTCTACTTTCAGACAAATCTATTATTTCGATTTTGTTGGTTATGGTGACCTTTTCAGCAGTGGGAGCCACCTTATTGCTAGGGGTTCATCCGAACCCTCTTCGGCGAAAAATTATATTATTTATACTTGGTTAAAATAATTTTTTAGGTATAAATAGTAGATGTTGAACCCCCTTCGACTGCTTCGTGTGTCTATTTCTTCAAATTTTGAACCCCTTATTGAAAATCCTGGCTCCGCTACTGCTTTTCAGTAACATCAAACAGTTTCAATAATTTTTATTCAACATTGAAAACATTATTGAAATTTGCAATAATATACCTATATTTAGACAATATTCGTATCGAGCCATCACGTTCCTTCCCAACTATGATGCACTAACATTTATTATTTTCTATAAGCCATGGCGATAAATTAATAATCCAACCCCACTTGTTACCAATAGAACTATAAATTAACAAACAAAAGGTTGTGGTGCAGTGGTGCGTGGAATTGTTTCATTTTTAACCAGAGATTTAGGGTTTCATTCCAACAGGCCCTGCAGAGAGCGATCCAAATTTAAATGGACTCCAATATATGCTCTGATAACCTGGTGGTAAATCAAAAAATTTAATAGAACCATAAATTATTTGGGTATATTTGAGAAACGTAAGTTCTTAACTGATCCCATAAAATTAAGGGAAAATTTTCAAAACAACAATATTTTAGCTTTTAGTGGGACTCCTTAGCAACAATTTCATTATTTATTAAAAATGTTATTATTTTAGTTTGTTAAGCGATTAGTTATGTATTTATTTTATTTTGATTAATTTGAAAGAATACAAATAATTAATAACAGAACAGAGAAAATCATGGAACAAAAAAATTCAAAAGGTAAAAAAGATTTTAAATACAAATCAGTTACGTTTTGAAAAGAGCATAAATAGCCATCTTTTCGTCGAGCGTTTTTTTTCTTTCTTCTTAAGAACATCAAAAAAACAAAAAAAAATTTAGTTTGTCTTCCGAATCATTCATCTGATAACTTTCAAAGCTTCTTCAAGTTGAATACGACATATTTTTGAAACAGAATTTTTCAAAATTGACAACTATAAATTTGTCGCATCCAGTGAACAATCGAAAAATAATAAGGTATTTTTTTTGATTTTTTTATTTGTTTGGATGAGATATTTGTATATGTCGAGTACAAGAGTGTTGTTTTTTTTGTGAATGAATCAATGAAATCTTTGTATGCATTGGGATTTATAGCTTTTTTCGGATGTTTTGTATCCAAATTATGATGTATAACGAATGAAATTGTTTTTTTTAGTTTAGTACCTGTTTTTTCTGTTTGAATGCATACAATAATTTGTATCCCATTAAGTTAATGTAACTAATCGATCATGAACTATATGTTGAATACAACATTATATGAATACAAAAGTGAGATGAAAATACAAAGTTATAAATACAAAGTGAGATTGAATATAAAGTTGTGAATACAAAAGAAATACTCTCTTCATTTGAAATACAAAGTGACTTTGAAAGGTAAAATACAAACTAATGGATCATGAACTATATGTTGAATACA
>JAJOOO010029189.1:0-10897 GCA_029582685.1 Solanum piurae
AATATGCTTTTCCTGGAGCCGAGGGTATATTAGAAACAACCTCTCTACCTCCCATAATAGGGATAAAGATTTGCCTACACTCTACCCCTCCCCCCCCCCCAAAAAAAAAAAAAAAACCCAACTTGTGGGATTACATTGAGTATGTTGTTGTTGGATTTCTTATGAACGAATTATTTACCTAGGGGAGACGAGCACTCTCCAACACTAGGTGATTTATTTTCATGTTCAATTCCCAGTAGAGACAAACACTAGGTGATTTATTCTCATGTTCAATTCCCAGCAGAGACAAACACTAGGTGATTTATTTTCATTTGTTTTAACCTTGGTGGACAGAGTTACTTGGTACTTGTTGCTAATAGGAGGTGACAGATATCCCATAAAATTAGTCGAGGTGAGTGCAAGCATTCCCGAACACCATGGTTATAAAAAAAATAATTAGGTCCTAGCAATGGCACAGAAGAACCATTTAACCTGAAGCTTTAGCCAACCTCTTCATTTGCGGGACTAAAAGATGCTAATAGAGATGGGAAATGTTTTATCACAGTTTGAAGCCATGTTTTCCTTCTTACCAAAATTTACTCAAATCAATCAATTTGTGGGGGCATCTTTTCTTCCTCATGTTTTCAGTTCAATTTTCTGAATTCATAAAACTTGCAGCTTTGGGAGTTGAAAAGAGATCGTTTAGAGCAAGCCAGCAATCAGATAATGGAAAAACATGTAGATAGGTATCGAGAACAACTTGGCCGGGTAGAAAACTTCACACTGCATGCTGTACTTGTTATATTATCATATATTATATTTGGACTATTGCCTCCCGTAACCTATGGCTTCTCATTCCGCAAAAGTGATGACAAGGACCTCAAGATTGTGGCAGTTGCTGCAGCATCACTTGTATGCATCTTAATGCTGGCTACTGGAAAGGCCTATGTTCAGAGAGCACCTAAACCTTACTTCAAAACTATATCAACTTACATTATTTTAGGCTTCACGGTTTCCGGTGTATCTTATGCAGCAGGCATACTATTCAATAGACTGCTGGAAAAGCTTGGCTTTTTCCAGCCTAGTTCAACAGTGAACCTGTTCCTTCCGGAGATGCCGGAGACTGGAGCAGCATGGGCATCCTTTTAAAGAGCAGAATGATGAACCACAAACATGTAACCTCCAGGAATATCCTCTAGTTTTTTATGGTTTGCTTTTTTGGGCATTTTTATTTTAGATTTAGCCTCTCCCTTTGTTATTTTAAGTTACTTAGTTTAAACACTGGATAAGAATAAATATTTGCATTACAATACTTGCATTAGTAATCCATGCACAACTTGCTTCCAAACCAAACGACCCTGAATGAAAAGTCTGAAAGAAAATTGAAATGAAAGCACATAATATCATTTCTTTGGATAAGCTGAGAACGTAAGTTCAGTATATAGTCTTCTCTTGTAAACTAACAAATATAGAACTTAATCACTTAACAATGGTTATGTAATAGATGTATATTGAAAGATTCATGTCTTGCATTCATTAGTCTGTTGTGAACACTATAGCTAAGTTGTTCGGACCCTCCAATGATAATCCATATCTTTTGGAGGATCTAACACACATGTGTAGAGTCAGGCTATCATAAACTGGAAGCGCAAGTAAGTAGAGTATTTACCCTAATTGACTAAGATTGCTTGTAAAGCTCTTCCCTTTCATCTATTTTTGTTTATCTTTGGAATCTTCCTTTTTTGTAATTTTTAGGAATTAAAGTACATTCATGTTTTTTCTACCATGTCATTTCCCTTCACAGCTTTTAGTAATTGGACAGATATAGGAAAGAGATAGGTGGGCTTAAAATTTGTAACTCTACCCTCTTGTTTTTGTCACCGGGGGGGAAAAGTTGTGGTTGAGAGACGATCCATTTTTCATGGTAGATGAACCTAGCTAGAGGAAAAGGAAATGGATAAGAGGGTAATGTTGAAACTTATACATCGATGTGTCACAAATAAGTGTTTGATTTTAAAATACAAGTGTGTTTCCGAAACTAAGCCATATCCTTCAACAAATAGCAAAATTGGCATAATAGATGGACGAAATTATGATGGTCATCCAGACTCTACTTGTAAGATTACATAGGGTATGTTGTTATTGTTGGGTAAGACTCACTTTTGTAACCAGTTATTTCACCAAGTGAGATGGACAAAAAATATTGCAGACCTAACCACCAGAAAAACGTTGTCATACAAACCGTTTTTATTCAGATTCTTCCTAGGCACACAGGACATTTTTTTTTCTTGGTTCGAAGTTTGGTATAAATATTGCACTGAACTTCAGGTGCTAGTCCAAAATTCAGACGGTTACTGTAGAAGGTCGATGGAACCATGTATACGACAGTTCAAAACCAGTTGATTGGATATGATTAGAAATCGAAACCACTACAGGCGCCTCAAGCCAGAACTGAACAACAAATCTCAAATGAGCTAACAAAAACTCGAAACACAACTGCAGCAATGACTTTGAATTCTGATTTGATTTTCTTATATGGGGTTACAAGGAGGATATGGAAAGCCAAAAAAGATGTGATTTTTTTTTTTATAATTTTGATAAAGAGGAATAGCATTCTAGCTCTGGGAAGGAGCCTGTCGGGTTTATGGTGTGGCGACAAAGAAAAGGTGAAGGATGTGAGCAGAGTAAGCAAAATGGCAAAGTTGCACTCATTTTGTAATTTGTGACCACATTTTAAATTACACTAATGAAAGTGCTGCAAATAACAATACATGATCATCAAACTCATTTCATTAGTCGGGATAAAATCCATCATCCTTTAAATATTGAAAGACCAAAGGGATAAATAACAAACGTTGGACAGAAAAATAGTTATACCAAATCTCTGTGGATTCTACGTTTATCTTCAATTACCTGCTTTGACATTACACAATTTAGTATCCACAAAGATCACAGCACCTAGACCTGATCAGGCGTTCAGTCAACAACTATGCATCAGTCACAAACAAGTTAAAGTCGACAATATAAACAAGTTAAAGTCAAGTATATGAATCCTCACTGAGATGTTTCCTGATAATGGTGTTTTTTTTTAAATTAATCATCAAATTGTAGCAAGTAAATAACTGAACTGAAACATTCTGGAAAGGACTCCCTAACATGCATTATTAGTATGAATAGAACTGATACATACCAAAATAAGGAGGCACACGTCAGAGCAAGTCTTCAAGTAAAAACCATACGAGGCTTTGCTCATCTGCTGCTTACAATTATCATTAATATTTAAGTAGTACCAAAATTTAGTAACAAGGGAAATCACTAACGTTCAAAGTTCTTTTAACGTAGACATATATCCCTTCCCATCATAAATTTCAACACGAGACAAGAAAACACTCAAAACATAATTCCAAACAAAATCATTCCTTGGGGGACTGCATGTGCGGCTATTTCCTGCAACTATCCTCTGAAGCCCAAAGTCAGTGTCAGAGAAGCATTATGGTGCTTACTCATATGAACGAGAAAAAGGGTATATGAAGAATAATTTCGCATCTTCGTCTATCATAGCCAGGATACTAGACTGGACCAGACACACCCGATCACAAACTTTTGGCGGGAGATTCAGATTTCAGATCTTGTTTACTTTTACCTCTCTTCATTTTGGCTTTAACCCGAGACTTTGTCACAAGAGTCTTCACTGTGTTGGCAAAATTACCAGCTGCCATGATAATCAGAAGGATCCCACAGGTAACAACCTGCCACAATCGCATTATTTTAGAAACTGATTAGTTAATGATAGGAAGGGGCTGTTACAGTACCATGCTTTCTTTGGCATGGCAGCTTACACAAGATATATATTTGTATATTACGAAGGGAAGGTCTAATTTAGTTACTTATATTGTTTGATTTGTGTTCTCAATGTTTTATTTCAAAGCAAACACACCATGATAATTTTTTAGAAAAGAAGCTAAAGGAACTACACCTTTCACAGTCTAAGACTTTTATATTAACAATCCTCTAACCTACTCGCAATATGTTATTAAAACTGTCTTCCCTTAATCGCTGGAGCAACCAAACTATATAACATTGGGTGGAAGAGAGGGAGTTTCATCTTACCTGCCACTCAGAAACAACACCAATGAATGCTGTCTTAAGCAACAAGACTCCAACATATGCTTCAAATCCCTGACATCAAGAACAAACGACATACAGTCATTTGGAACCAGCTCAAAAGATAGAACGCTACACCAATAAAATTTCATGGAACATTCTGTGTACACAGGGATAACCAATTAAACTGACTTTTTTTCCTGATAGGGATAGTGCCTATTGTCGAATGTGATGTCTAGAATAGAAGTATCATCCACAAAGGTGATATCAAGTCATAAAAGGCTACAGATTATCACCCACTTAATTGTAATTAGTTACTTTTTGCTCAGATTAAATTATGTTGTTACACCAATATTCAGAAACTTCACACAACTCACAGGGGAACTCATGTCAAGGTTCACAGAAAAAAAGGATACTTGACAGACTTTAGGTACCTTTGAACCAGACAGTCACTAAAAGGGGGCATCTATGATATTTAACATGCATTCACTAGGTACATCAAAGTCATGCAAAGTTACACTAGCATTTCCCACTCTTGGACTACTTAAAATCAATCAACTTGAACCTAAAGGCCCAGTCTCCTGAAACAACAGGAGCGAAATTTCACGAGAAAAAAGTAGTTCGGTTAAAAAAAGTCCAGATTGAACTCAGTATACCTGCAAGATAAATAGTACAGGGAAGAGCAACAATAATTGACCATCTACTCCAGCAGTCTCTCCCCACACAACATCCATTCTCCTGGCCTGAAATCAGAATTGACAATATCACAATTAGGATAGGTTCATGGATGATAGGGAGTACAAATGTCTTCTTTATTCAGCTACAAGGAAAAACTCATTCCCTCAACATGAGGGAGCCAAAAGAGTGACTTTGAAGTCAATCCTCAAGGTTTTTTGTTATTTATCCAACCCACAGGGCAGAGAAATATATTTTTTTTTTTTTATAATTGTGGTGTCCGGGTCCTGTGGAGAGAAATATATCAGCCTATATGCACTAGATACCAAAAACCATCTTGGTGCTTATTATTAAAATTTATTTGACTTATAAAAGGAATAGTCATCTGCACAAAATTAGTGAAGCTTTAAGATGGTTTTTAAAAAGGACAAATTACGACACACGAAGGGTTTCTTAGTCAAACTAATGATTCCTCTGTTTTTGTACCTTTCCTAATGCAATACGAGTGTACAGTCTTTGTCTCTGATATCTATTCTGAAGGAGCATTGCAACGCCTTGCATGATAGCCCATTTCAGGAACAGTTGCACACCCCTCTGCAATGGATTGTACATCAAAATGAGTATTATAAATCTTAAACATTATAGAGAAGTACATTTTTGTTAATAGGCAGCTAAATAAATATACATGTCGTTATTAAATGAATAAAAACCTGCTTCTGTGAACAGTTAGGTTCTCTTTCTATTTCCCAGGTAAGACTTATAAGTGCCATGGCCATAGCACAGTAGTGATGTTTTATCCACCTGCAACAATACAACCATAATTTCTGTTAATTATCTGTCTTTTGTGTTCAACATATATGATATTGGTAACAAACTTTAGAATCATTAAAATTGCACTGCTGCTTCAGTTACATAAACAACAAAGATAAGTGTTTTACTTGAAAAACATAAAACAAATGACAGATGCTAAATTTTCATTGGCAATAGGGAATGTTGTTCAATTACCATGGACGAATATCACTTCCATTCGCTCTCAAAATGTTCTCTCGCAGAGCCAAACCTGTGTAGAGGTAAAGCAACCAGGCCTGAAGACATCGAGGAGCTCAGAATACTTGTTTGTTAAATGTAAAATTTTCACTGAAATAAATAGGAAAGCAAGACTACTATGAATATGAAGTCAAATGACAAAATCTTCTATTTAAATGTACTACCTGGTAAAGTTGGACTGGCAATGCTGGTAAACATCCATCCCACATCCAAGACCTCAAGACTAGTAGCACCGATGGGAAAAGAAGGAATAGATATGCTGTCCTGTCCTGTCAAGAGACGATCGGATATAGTAATTACAAGAAAGAGGTTTCCACATAACAGATGATTTCCATGTATCCAAGTCATTTATCTGGGAAGGGCGGAATCATTTCAAGTTTGATTGATAGAAGCAGCACTAGCTCTCTTCCCTCATAACGAAGTGTAGATGGTCAGTTAGAAAGAACTTGAATAATATGTAATTCAAGTTGAAAGGAGCAAAAGCATTGATAATAGTAGCTTATCCCAACTATTATCTGGGACTAATATTAACCAGGCTTTGTCAAGGCATAAGCCGCTGGCCTCAGAGTTTACTCCATATACAAGAATCTGTTCAAAGGAGAGGCTATCTACCAATATGGAAATCTTAATCTTCCTCAAATATCATTCAGTAACATGCACAACACACATGAAAAAGTGATGAATACAATATGGAAAAAGTTTGCAAAAGCTGGGCTTTGCATTGAAACATATTCAAGTTCTGGCGCATGTAGAAGCAATTTAACTTGAACATAATACAGTTCACCATATTCAATTTTTCACCTTTTTTCTAAATCACAACAAGTAGATCATACATGCAAATCAAATTAATCAACTCCAAAAGAGCACCAATTTGTTCAATTACCATTAGATTTATCAACGATCCAAAGATAAACTAATCACCCACCTCTAATACAATAACTAAAACACTGCTAAAAATTAAAAATCAAAGCTCGGAACACATACCCTGAAACTATTATATTCCTCTTTCACTTTCAGTTGCACATCCTTTCTATTAGCTCGAACATTGATTGGCCCCAAAAACATCCTCAAAAACCCTCCTGTAATTAACCACATCAAAACCAACACACAACCAGTAAAGTCATAAATTTAACAAAGGAAAAAAATGAAACATACCATGAGATTTGCTCGGAAGAAAAGCTGCAGCATCTCCCTCACTCAATACATAACTAGCTTTAAACAACTCCTCTTCCAACTGAAAATAAATAAACATGAAAAAAAAAAAAAAAAGTTAACACAAATCACATCTACGTCGAACTAGCACCAAATACCTTAATGCACATGCATGTAAACATAAATGCACCGAAAAATCAACCTCAAACTATTCTCTCCATCCGCACACACATTGAACAGATTTACCTAATAATTGTTGTTGTGCATAATTTTTTTTTAAAAACTAATAGAAATCCATTACCTTTTCAGCTTGATTAGGATCCAATTTACTCTTCCTTACAGCTGAACGAAGCCCCTGAACGCACGAATCAAGTGACTTAGCTTTCTGCCTTAACGAATCCTCTTCACGAGTAGTTCTCGAGATCAAAGAAGAAGCTGCGTCTTGCAACTCCTTAGCTTGTTCGACGATTCTAGAAGCTTCTTCCACAAAATCTCGTTCCACCAAATTCTGTCCCACCGCCGTAGTAATAGAATCCCCATCCCCCATCTCCGGTAACCAAAAAACTCCCGATCCAATTCACCGATAAACAAAAAAACTGTAATCTCACATCTACCGTTAATCGAATTGATGAATACGCAGATATGAGATGAATTAAATATATAGAAATATATTTTTGGTGACCGTGAAGACGCGGCAGCAAAAGGGTATCTAGAAAAGGGGGGTGGAGGAGATTGCGTGGGTGGGTGGGTGGTAAAAGAGATATCAGAAATGGGGCCAGCAAGCAAGAGAACCGCTGAGTCTGCTGGCGTTAGCTTGAAGGAGTGAATTTAATTTCTTTGATTTGTTTTCCCAAAAAATAAAAGCATTAAATTCATATATAACTTATAAAGGTACTAATAATTTTGTGTAAATAGGAGTAACATACATTTTGTCTCAAATTAAAAATAATTTAATTGATTTAATCATCGATTTTAAGAAATCAAGCAAGATATTATTTTCAATTTTATTTATAATGATAAATAAATAAATATATTTCAAACTATTTGGAGTATTAATAGCCAAATTTAAATTTCAAAAACTTTTAATTTTAGTCAAAGAAAAACTCAATACTCCTAAATGATTTCTCAAAGAGGAGTAAAAAGGAACGAAAAAGAGTATTTCTTTAATCTCAATTTAAGTATCTTGCTTTTTAAAATTTTATTTTGAAAAGAATAACTCTTTTTATATTTGATAACTCTAATCTCAACATCTTGCATGGCTTGATCATTTTGGTAAATATATTACATATATCAATATTGAAAAGTTTTCATATTTTCTTACTCTATATCAAATCAAACTACTAAGATGTTTTAAATTGAAATGAGTAGAATATTTTTCCTCATTAGATTATACATCTAGTATTTTGATATATTTTATTTGAGTAAGAAATTTATCTGAATAAACTCTCCACCTACACAATATAAGATATATAATTATGAATTTATTAATTTCTCCGAATCATACTTATAAAAGCACACTAAATATATTATTATTACTATTATTATTGTTATAAATTATATATTTAGTCAAATATACTCACATATAATGGGATCAGTGGCGGATCCAGGATTTAAAGGTTGTGCGTGCTCACTTCCTTTAACATAAACGTGTTAGCAATCACATAGTGTAAGCGTATACTAACTCAAACTCTTTAATAAAAAAAGTAAACGTGTACTAACTCAAACTCTTTAATAAAAAAAAGTAAAAAAAAATAAACAACGATTAATATTATCATCATAAAAAATAACCACTAGTTATAAGTCACAATGACCTACTAGTAATATTATCATTACAAAAAGAAACTTCTAGTCTTAAAGTCATAATTGTGCTCGACGACTTTTCATATGTTGAAAACGATAAATAATAGCATAATTGCTTACATTTGCGAATATCTTACGCTCTACATAGCAAACTAAACAACCATTCAAAAATTTATCACCAATACTATTACGAAGTTCATTTTTAATGTACCTCATGGATGAGAAAGCTCGTTCCACAGAAGCAGTAGCAACGGGAAGAATGAGAGTCAACTTGATAAGCAAATAAACAAGTGGCCAAATTTGATGCACATCTGACTTGACCAATACTTTAGCAAGATCACTAATTCTCTTCAAGTTGAAGAACCTCTTGTCAGAACCACGAACATAAACTATAAAGCTATCAAGCTGAAAACTGAGATCCCGAAGCTTGTTGCTGTCAAACTCATTCATTTAATATTCAGCCAACCTTATTATCTTGCCCTTATCAAAACTACTAAATGAATTAACTGGATTCAAACTATCCATACCGAGAAGTAAGTCAGTACTCACAGCATCAAAATGATTATTAAGCTCTTGAAGATGCAAATCAATAACAACATAAAATATTTCAACATGCAAATGATGAGAATATGTAACATCAAGAGCTTTACGCTTTGACTTCCCAGGAAAGTAGCTAGCATCCATCTCCGGAATGACTATATCATGTTTATCACAAAAAGAAGAGACATCATCCATTAATGATTCGAATTCATTATCCCTCATATTT
Source organism: Solanum piurae (assembly GCA_029582685.1). Classification (NCBI taxonomy): domain Eukaryota; kingdom Viridiplantae; phylum Streptophyta; class Magnoliopsida; order Solanales; family Solanaceae; genus Solanum; species Solanum piurae. Next base: position 9,524 of record JAJOOO010029189.1, read on the forward strand.
TGTAATCTTTGCTTTGTAAGAGCAAGAAATCCCATAGCATTGACAATATCTTGATCCATCCTTTGTAATGAGGAGTTCAATTCATTTGTCATCATAAGAACTTTCCACATCAAGTGCAGCATAAAGGCAAAATCAAATCTCTTAATCGTATCCACAAGAGTTTTAGCAAGAAGTCTATCAGTATGGTTTGGATACTCATATCCAGTAAATTCAAGCACATGAATAACTGATGGAAATAGAACAATAAGATTATCTAATGTTTTATAATGAGAACCCCAACGAGTATCACCTGGCCGCTGAAGCTCACGTTCTCGATTTAATCATCGCCCAGTATGCACTTCCCCTGATATGAGCGACTCCTCTAACTGTTTATCTTGGTGTTTTCGAAGTAAATCCCTGCGCTTAAAAGATGCTCCAAAAATATTTAACACATTAGTAACTAAGCAAAAAAAGTCATCTACATTTGAATCCTTCTTTGCAAGAGACACTAGTGTTAACTGCAATTGGTGGGCAAAAAAATGAATGCAATATGCCGATGGAGTCTCATTCAAAATCAAAGTTTTAAGACCATTTAAATGTCCTTGCATATTGCTATCTCCATCATAACCTTGCCCACGTATTTGGGATGGACTTAATGAGTGATCTGAAAGAAAAGAGTAGATTGCTTCTTATAATGAACAAGCAGATGTATCACTAACATGAATAATACCAACAAATCGCTCTATCACTTCTCCTTCTTTGTTAACATATCTCAAAACAAGTGTCATTTGCTCCTTGTGTGATACATCATTTGATTCATCGACTAGTATCCCAAAATAATCCCCATCTAAATCTTCAAGAATAGATTTGATTGTTTCCTTAGCACAAGAATCAACAATATCCTTTTGAATACTTGGAGAACACATCATTTCATTTTTTGGAGCTTTTTCTAAAATAATGCTTCCAACATCTTCATTAATATCTCCATACCATTGCAAAAGTTCAAGAAAAATACCTCTATTTGAAGAAGATCGACTCTCATCATGTCCACGGAATGATAATCCTAATTTCAAGAGAAATCTTGTCACATCAACTGAAGCACTCAAGCGACGCCGAGACTCACTTTTTTCTTTCTTGGACTTTTTATCAAAGGAAGTGCGTATTGACTGTGATTGATTCATCAAATCAAGCATCTTGTTGAAACACTTGTTGTGGATGCTATTTATATCTCCAACATGAGCTCTAAATCTTTCAGTAGCTTTGTTCCAAGCTCTATAGCCAGTCTTTGTGAAAGCAGCATCAACCACATATCCACGACTTTCACATTCATTTTTAAACAAGTAGCAACACAAACAAAATGCAACATCTTTTGTTATGCTATACTCCAACCACTTA
>JAJOOO010029190.1:0-19646 GCA_029582685.1 Solanum piurae
TTAATTATTGTAATTTATTGTTTCTTTTTCGTCAATTTCAAACAATATATGTTTATCATATAATCCATTTTATGTGGTACCAATAGAATTTAGAGAGTGAATTAAATTTTTTATATAAGTTTTAAATAATTAAGCTGTTAATTATTGTAATGTATAGTATTACTTATATTATTTTTAAATATATTTAAATATTATATGTTAGGTTTTTTATCCTAATTTATATGGCATTGATAGAATTTAAAGTGTCAAATAATTGTTAATTATTGTAATAGATAATATGGAGTATTTAAGTCATTTATAGTATAGTAATTAATAATTAATATATAATACGTAGTATTTAAGTGGAAGGTGGTGGGGCCCACTTATATATTTTATAAATATATTGGATATTATTAGTGATTTATAGTATAGTAATTAATACATAATATGTAGTATTGAAGTGGAAGGTGGTGGGGTCCACTTATATATTTTATAAATATATTGGACATTAGTAGTGATCTTATTGGATGGTTGGTAGTCATTTCTAGACTCTTCTATAATATAGTAATTTATTCTATAAATTGTTGATGTGTGGCATTATTTATTTTTTATTTTTTTTGCAGCTAAAAATTATCATGCATGTTTAATGGAAAACTATTTGCCTCTAATTATAAACGGTGAGATATAATCTATCCAAATTTATCAAAACAATATAGTGTAATACAATATCATAAATTATGAAGCGTAGTGTAACGATCATCCAGACAAGCTCTTAGGGGTTGTTCAGTAGTTGATTTGAAAGTGAATTATGCAGGTATTAAAGTATCATATTTGATAGCCGGTTAAGAAGTAATTAATTTATAAAGGTATAAAAATAATTAGGTGTTTGATTTGTGATTTATAAATCTAACATAATTAATACTCATATAAATTATGAGAGAAAAAATGTATTATTATATACCAAAAATAGAAAATGAAATAACTTAACTTTACCTAACTAATAATATACATAAAAATTATAAATAATTTTTTTACAACTAATCCTTGGCTGCATAACTCAACCATCTTATGAGTTTTTGTATTCAGGATCCACCAAGCATCATGGGCCAACATTATCCACATTGTTCTATGGGCCGTTTAGGGCTTCAACTTGAACTAAGAAAAGCCCACTAAGATTCCAACCCTATCATATAAAACCTCGCAATCTAGGGTTCAAGGACAGAAAACTTTGCTGCTGAAATCGCTGGAGGCAACAGTGTGATTTCTCTCACAACTCCCCCAATCTTCTTCCAGCAGCCATGGTATTTTCTCTTCCTCTATCTGCATCTATGGAGGTCTTCTGTTTTTTTTTTGGTTTTTTTTATCGAAGTTTCTAATTCGATTTTGTCAATTTATTTCAGATTATCTCAGAGAAGAACCGTAGAGAGATCTCCAAATACCTCTTTCAAGGTCAGTTTCTTTATCTCTATATCTTTTTCTATACGTCATTTCGTAAGTTTCATTTTCTGATGTGATTTTTTCGTGTTGTTGCAGAGGGAGTGTGCTACGCGAAGAAGGATTACAACTTGGCCAAGCATCCGTTAATCGATGTGCCAAATCTACAGGTTATCAAACTGATGCAGAGCTTCAAATCTAAGGAGTATGTTCGCGAGACATTCGCTTGGATGCACTATTACTGGTACCTTACAAATGATGGCATTGAGTTCCTCAGAACTTACCTTAACCTTCCATCTGAAATTGTTCCGGCTACACTGAAGAAATCGGCTAAACCCCTTGGTCGTCCCATGGGTGGCCCTCCAGGCGATCGTCCACGGTAATTACCTTTTCAGTTTGAGTGATTAGTTTGAAATTGAGTTTTTTTGCTAGTTCTAATTGATTTTTTCTGTGTATTTGTTCAAAAAAATAATTATGCATGTGTAACTGGTTTTGCAGTGGACCACCAAGGTTTGAGGGTGATAGGCCAAGGTTTGGCGACAGAGATGGTTACCGTGCTGGACCTAGAGGTCCACCTGGTGAGTTTGGAGGTGAGAAGGGTGGAGCTCCAGCTGACTACCAGCCTGCTTTCAGGGTAATTGCTCTTTTCTTTTAAATCCTGAAGCATTTTTTTACTTTAATTTGCCTAACAATTGTATTTATGAGCACTGTTTTGTTGCTGTTTGATGTAAATAGACTATGTTTATGTTGATAGAATAAGATTATCTTTTTATTCTGTATTTGTTGAAAGGAAATGTGTTGATGCCACTGTATATGTGTCTGAAATAGCTCAAACAAGCTTCCGAATTCTAACAAAGTCTCCTGAAGTTTCCCTTTGATAGTCAAATGAGTTTTTCACTGTTCCCTTGGTATAAAATGGAGTCTCCATATTCATCAGCTGCAGCATTTAGATGTTATCATTTTGTTGTTGGTCTTGTTCTCGTGTGCATATTTTAGTTGCCAAATGAAACCTAAAACTTGGAGTAACCTAATTTTATCTGAAGATTAGCTTGAATTTGTTGGTCATGCATCTGCTCGACTTCATTCTACCTGTCCGTATATTTGCTTCAGATCAGTTGTTGCCTATTGCTAAGTTGGTCGGACCCATAAAGGTTGCCGCACAGTTGTCGGATCCTCTAAAAAATTCACTACTTTGGAAGAGTCCAAGCAACATTAGGTCTATAGAGATATTAATCAGTGAAATACGAAGTGAGTTGCTGATTGTTGATTTGGGTTCTCCTATGTACTGCCTTATTTGGGTTTTGTAGTCCTGTGGGAGAAACTAGCTGTCACAAGTCAGCTTCACTGTTTAGAAAAGTATATTCGGTCTCAACTTTAGTAATCTGCTACATTTTTTCTCAGTAGGTGTTGTCTTTTAGAATTATTATCGTCTTGATACCTGAGTTTTGTTTTTCTTCAGTTCATTGGTGTGTGAATCATCATTAAGTTGCGTTACTTTGGTGCATAAGAAAGTATCTTAGATCAAATATCTTTGGTGTTATTTCACCCAATTCTAAACTATCATGTTAACACTTGTAGGGTTCTGGTGGAAGACCTGGATTTGGCCGTGGATCTGGAGGTTTTGGTGGCGGTGCACCTACTAGTTCAAGCTTCTCTTAGATTCCTGCCATCTTAGACTTAGTGGTTGTTTCAATTTTGAAATCAGATGTTGAAATCACTTGGATTTTCATTTTCTTGTTAAAACTTATATTCCAAGCAGGGCAATTTTATCTTTGTTGATCTTTAGAGAACTATAAGTTTTGTTCTGTTCCTTGTTCGTTTGTGTCTTTTGAGATATACTTTCAAGTTATTCCAATGTGACAGTATCAGGCACTTTATATATTGTTGATGGTTTTAATCTTATTCCCTGTTAAATTATGAATGATAAGATGAAACTGTTCCATTACTGAGTTATTTTGGAGATGTCATACTTGTGATGGGCTAGGCATTTTTTGGTTTGCTATTCCTTTTCTTTAGTGACATGATAATATGAAATTGTTAAATGATGGAATTGATAAAATTTGCGTTTTGTAAGTTCCAATGTTTTTAAATATTAGTTTGTTCATTAGTATTTCGTAATATCATAGTTTACTGTAATAAAATGTTTTGGTATTTGGTAATTTCCGAGTGCCAATAACTACTTCCTTGTGTCACTGAGATGCAAGCTCAATTGCTGAACTGCTCAATAAGAGGCTTACTTCTCATTAGGTCTCCAATAAAACCCGGTATTATAATTTTTTAGGTCTCCTTTTAAAACATTTTAGCTATTCCTCAACACTAATTCAAGTTTCTACGGATCACATAAAAATATAGTCCTTGGTAATAGTATTATGATAATACTATTATTTAAACAAATTGGTTTTTTATTTAACTCGAGTAATACTACTGCTATGCGTTAGAACCAGTTGTGGGATTCAAACAAACGGAAGAAAATAATGCAGGTTAAAAAAAAACTAGTAAAGAGTCAAATTTAAATGGCCAAGTTTACGCTACAATTAAGGGATAAACAAAAAATGAACAATGAACAATGAAAAAAAGAAAAAAGAAAGCTACTTATGAATGCAAAAATACAAAATAAAGTAGTGTGTTCCGCTCTATAATTCATCATAAGCCTCCTCCTCCTCATCTCCTGAATTTGCAGAACTTGCACCACTCTTCTCATAAACCTTCTTTATGACAGGATTGCATACATCTTCCAAGTCTTTCATCTTCTCATCATAGTCTTCCTTCTCCGCGTTTTGATTATCATCCAACCACTCCGTAGCTTCCTTAAGAGCGTTCTCTATCTTCTTTTTGTCATCAGAATCAATCTTCTCTGCGAGCTTGTCGTTGATTGTGTTCTTCATGTTGTAAATGTATGTTTCGAGCTTGTTCTGAGCATCCACCTTCTCCTTTACCTTTCTGTCTTCCTCTGCAAACTCCTCTGCCTCCTTCAACATTCTATTGATTTCTTCCTGGCTTAGACGCGACTTGTCACTAGTGATGGTAATGGATTTTGACTTCTTAGCTGCTTTGTCTTGTGCTGTTACATGTAGAATTCCATTCTCATCAACCTGAAAAGTCACCTCAATTTGTGGCACTCCCCTACAAAAGATTTTAACATGATGTACTTAGATCAGCAAGTTCCAAAGCTCATGAAAATGATATTAAAGGTTTTTTTCCTTCCTTTTAGCTACTTCTCATTCATCAAAACTTACCTTGGAGCAGGTGGTATACCAGACAAGTCGAAGCTTCCAAGTTCACGACAATCCTTCGTTAAGCTCCTTTCACCTTCATATACCTAAAGGATATCCATGAGATTGTGTTAATTCTTATTTCCAACATGTAAGAACAATGACCAACTATAGTTCAGACTTCAATCTGATGTCAAACAATTGCTGAACTAGCAATGTTACCTTAATTGTTACAGATGTTTGTTGGTCTTGATAGGTGGTGAAAACTTGGGTTTTCTTGACAGGTATCCTACTGTTTCTTGGAATCAACTTTGTCATAACCCCACCAACTGTCTCAATTCCCAGACTCAGAGGAGTCACATCAAGCAACAAAAGATCTGAGGAACAAAAAAGGAATGTCAAAACCATGTTATGCAAACTAAAAAAGAAACACAAAAAAAAAATGCTTCTGTTATATCAGAGGAAAAAACATAAATTAGTTACCTTTGGTCTCTTCCCCTCCTTCTCCACCAAGGATTGCTCCTTGTATTGCTGCTCCGTAAGCTACAGCTTCGTCAGGATTAACACCCTTGTTAGGTTCTTTACCATCAAAGAAATCCTTCAAGAGCTGTTGCACCTTTGGAATTCGAGTACTCCCACCAACGAGCACGAGTTCATCAATATCCATCTTCTTCAAGTTTGCATCCTCTAATGCCTTCTTGACTGGACCCATTGTCTTCTTGAACAAATCCATGTTCAACTCCTCGAATCTCGCCCTTGTTAATGGCTCGGAGAAGTCAATACCATCGAAAAGAGATTCGATCTCGATACGTACTTGGTGCTGGTTACTTAAGGCCCTCTTGGCTCTCTCACATTCTCTTCTAAGCTTTCCAAGAGCTTTTTTGTCATTACTAATATCCTTGCTATATTTCCTCTTAATCAACTTGATGAAATAGTCCATTAGTTTGTGATCGAAATCCTCTCCTCCTAAGTGAGTGTTACCATTTGTTGCTAGGACCTCAAAAACACCATTATCAATGCTAAGTATGCTAACATCAAATGTGCCACCACCAAGATCATACACCAAAATGTTTTGCTCTGTCCCTTTCTTATCCAATCCATAGGCTATAGCAGCCGCAGTCGGTTCGTTTATTATCCTAACTACATTCAGCCCTGCTATGGTGCCAGCATCCTTGGTTGCTTGCCTTTGTGCATCATTAAAATAAGCTACATATGAACCAAATAATCCAATCAACAAAACGAAGACAACAACTTTTTCATGATCAAAGTTATAGCAATTATGTGAAAATACATGTTATCGATATCTTTTTTATGTCGTTAAGTATACCTGGAACGGTGATGACAGCGTGCTTAATTGATTTCCCTAGATATGCCTCAGCTGTTTCCTTCATTTTCTGCAAAATCATAGCACTAATTTCCTCTGGGCTAAACACTTTAACGTCGCCCTCTTTAATCTTCACTTCTACATAAGGCTTGCCATCTTTGTTCACAATATTAAAAGGCAACATTTTGATAATTTTTTGAACTTCTGGATCATCAAACCTACCAAAACAACACCGACAAAATCAAATCAGAACACCAAAAATCACACAAACTCCACAATACAACTTTCACAACAAAACAATTTTCTTTAGCTGATCATAAACTTACTTCCTTCCAATAAGCCTTTTAACATCATATATAGTACGTTCGGGGTTAAGAGCTGCTTGATTCTTTGCAGCTTCTCCAATTAACCTCTCTGTATCAGTAAATGCAACCCATGAAGGGGTGATTCTGTTTCCTTGGTCGTTCGCTATGATCTCGACATTGTTCTCACCTTTGTATACACCCACACAAGAATATGTTGTCCCTAGATCAATTCCAATCACTGTTCCAAGATTCTGTTTCTGTTTTTTCTCAGCAGCTACTGTTACTCCTAAGCAAAACTCTTCCCGAACATTACAAAAAAAACAGTCAGCAGGTCATATGTAGTAAAATTCAACTTATCTTGAAGAACAAGAACAGCAATTAGAAATATCAAGAATCTAAATACAAACAAATATATCATGACCTCTTGGGACATAGTAATACCATCATTGGTAAACACAACAAAAATTTCAACAAAAGACTATAACTTTACAGAAAAGAACACTGATTTATATGGGAAAGTTTCTATTTTTACTATAGCCCCACAAGGTGAAAACAGAGAAGATATATTGAAAAAAGCATTAGTATGCAAACAAATTATCTGATTCTAATTCAACTCCAAAAGCTAGTTCATCATATAAGAAGCTCTAACACCCTCATGGAACAGGCCCAAACGAGACAAACCCTACTCTGATACCTAACTCAACCCAAAAGTTAACTCACGAGAGCAGAATTGTCCAAGTTCATATAAACAAACAATCTCTTCCCAACCAAAGTGAAGACTTTAACCCACCCTAATAATTTTCAACAATATATAAAAACAAACTTGTGCATGTATAGCAATACACAAACAGAAGTAAAAGGAGGCAAAAAAAAAAGAAGAAAACTTGTAAAGGTAATAAGAGTAATTAGATAATCACCTGAAGCAAAAAGAAGCAAAATCAAGAATGCTAAGTTCTTGAAATCCTTTGAACGTCTCATTCTCATTAACTCTATCTTGATTGATGAATGTTTGTGATGTTATGATAATTGAGGCTATTTAAAGTTGAGTGAAATTTTTAGTTCGATGACACGAAACTAGAGTGTTCTCTCCAATAGAAGAAGTTGATATGCTGTTGTTGCTTCAATAATATTTTACACATCAACCAACCAATTACCATCAAACACGTGGGTATCCGTTCGGTTAATGAAACTCCCCGAATGTTCTTGATTTATTGAGCAACTACGGTAACATAAAAATATATAAACTGCATCCTATTTATAATAAATAATAAGAAATCAAATTAAACGAGAATTAGAAAATCTAGTTTATATGAATTAGGACTACAAATTCCAATTAGACATTAATTAAATAAATATAAAAAATAACAAGTCCTAAATAGATTCCTGTTCTAACTTTAAATTATTATTCACTATACTTTTTTTTTGTTTTTTTTAAATAAATGAGACAGACATGGAATCCCAATTCTTTCTTTCTTTTGTTTTCCGTATAATATCGTCTCAATTTTAATTTGTGTAGATCCCAGTTTACAAAGCCTCAATCGGTTAAACTTCGTACCAATTCCAATTTAGGATAACCATTTTTTTTTGTAATAATATAATTAATTTGGTGAAACTATGTTTTTATACTTCATTCTCTAAAAATGTTAAATATGTTTTTTATTCAAGTTTTCTTGGTGTATATTATTACCTGCTGCTTTGCGCACTCTTTTTCGCTGATAATAATGATTAAACATTTATCACTATAATAAAAAAAAGGTTTGATGAAAGTTTTAAAACAAAAGGTGGAAAAGAGAGATATATTAAATTAAACAATAAGGATATATGATGTTTTTAGATCAAAAGAATAATAAAAAAAAGGAGGCACATGGGGTATTTTTTATTTTCTTTTATTTTAAAAATATTGCCAAACACAAGCTACCAACCCAAGTGTTTCATTATTTGGTTAAAAAAAATTGTTATTATCCCCAAATACTTTTAATACTTCCCAAAATAAGCTCATTTTGCAGATTGATCAAACGTGTTAAATATTTTGCTACCTTTTTGACAAAAACATAGTCTAAGTAGGCGTTTGGTCATATTTTATTATGATTTTTGGAAAAAGAAGTTTTTATTTATGAAGTAAAATGATATTTGAAAATTGGAAGTTGTGTTTAACCATGAATATAAGTTAGAGTTGTTATCAACTTTTTGTGAGTAGTATTCAACTCCAAAAATATTAAAAAATTAAGGCCAAACGCCTCCTAAATATAGCTAAAGATGGTGATCTTGTCTGTAATCCAGTTGAAGCTGCTGAGCTATTTTTATTGATGTTGAAAAAGGAGTCAATATTCTTCTTGTAAATACAAATCCTGCATTGACAACTAAGTCTATGAGTGCATGTCAGAAATCAGAAATCCTTATTAAGGTAAAGTGGTTAAATGATGATGTCTACTCTCTGCTACAGACAGTTTCCTTACTGTTTTCAATTGGCCTCCAGGAATCTCAATCCTTCCATTTCAGAAAGGGAATCTCAAATCTTGATTTTGTACCTTCTGATTTGGTTACACTTTGTTGAAAATTTGATTTTCAAAATCCGATCAAATTTCATAGTCAAACAGATAAATTTGATCCAAAATCTATCGCCAAACGCTAGCTTAAACTTGCACAAGATGGATTGATTTTGCCACCTTTAAGGTTTGCTTACCATCTTATTGTACACTGTTATTCATTATGACTACAAGTTATTGAGGAAAATAACTTTAAAATTCTTGATACAAAATCTTACACAATAGTTAAAAATTGTTAAAAGAAGAAACATACAAAAACTATTAACACACAATCCTATCTGAATGAGGCTAGAGGGTTAGGACTATTAGGAGTTTTTGAGCTTCTAAGCTCTTTGCATACATGATCTAACATGTTCAAGAAATCTCTCACAATGACAAAAATCCTGAGAGGGTTGGATTCATCTTTGCTTACATTTCCATGGAAGTATTCTGTGACTTCTTTAACGCGTAAAAGAACTCGATTCTCGTCTTCCTGTAATTCCTTTAGGTTCCTTTCTGCATAATTCAAGAATGTTGTCATTGAGTGCACAAAGTTACCATTATTTTCAACTGCAGACAAGTCATTTGTTACTAATGCATTTATCTTGTTCATATCTTCTGATAGATTTGAGACTGAGGTTGCTATGACATCCAAGTCCATTGTGGCTGTTTTCTTGACATTGCATAGCTCAGTACCTAGACCAGAAACAAGATCAAGACCCATCCTTTTGTAGTCTTCCTCTCTGTCTGCAATAGTTTTAATCTTGCGTCTCCCGTCTATCTTTCCCATGATGCTTTGGGAGACTTTCAAGCCTTCTGATCGAATGATTTCTTGAACGACGAAATGAAGCAGTGTGGTTTTTCCATCAGTGCCTTTTACGTCAGATAGCTTAAGTAAGGCATCAAGTTTGAATGCTCTGGCTCCTCCTCTTATTGTCCCAATGTTCATCCTGTTTCCAGTTTTCAACACTGCTTCTAGCAATTTTAAGAATAGTCGACTTGATCTGAGTTCCTTGCAGGCCTCCTGAGAGAGTAAAATGTTAACTTTAGTCATTATTATCAGATGAAAAGTGAGAAAAGCTACTTTTTTTTTGGTTAGTTACCTCTAGCATCGAGAAAGATTTTTTGAGAAGATGAACTTCATCATCAAATGTCTCGCGATAAAGCATGGCTTCGATTCTCAAGAATGCAAATGGCACCTTAAGCATTGCCATTACAAACTTCTCTGCTGACCCTAGTTCATTGATATCTCCTTTATAACTTGAGAGTTTGTCCTCTTCTTCTTTAGTAGGTACCATCTTAGCCAGAGCCTCCAATTGTGGCAAAAACAATCCGTTTCCTATTAGGAAGACGTTGTAAGAGACAATGACAATCTTATTAATTCCATGAGGAAACAGAATACTGTGCAGATAAGCTGACACAATTGTGCAAAGGGAGATGAAAGTTAGAATTGCTTACCTTTTATTAGTACTTCACAAACTTGTTCTACAGTCACACCCAAAGCTTTGGACAGTATGCTTATGTTTTGTAGTCTTTTAGGCTCAAGAACATGCTTACTTGGAGATGGAGTTTTGCTTTTCCCTTCATCGATCTTCATAGAATTGTGTAGATTGTAGCCGAAAAGCGACTCAATCATTTCCTCATCAAATCTGCTCCACGAACATAAATTTATAAATGGACTGAATTGGTAACGAAAATAAGGAATAATAACATCTAACCTTAAGGAGAAAAAGGAAACACTCTTACTCGAACGAGCTTGGTCTGATCTTGTCCCAAACAGTTGATCGGTCTGGTGCAGCTCTTACTTTGTCCCAGTGAAGTGGTTTCAATTTTGGGAGTGGACTTCCATCTTTGCCTAATGCCAATTGTTGGAAAGGCAAAGACGGTGGAGGGGGCGGGCCTTTTGAAAGACTAGTACTTCCACTTGCAAAGGGCGGGGGACAAGGTGGGGGTGGAATTCCTCCAGCAGGCTTAGCCTGATTTGTAGGTGATTGTAACAAATCATTTTCCAAAGAACTATCTGAGTTTCTAGTGGATGATTCAATTTGCAATGAAGCATGACTCAAAACTTTAGACTTCATTTTCACTGAAGAAACTGTAGGCCTACAAGGAGATTGAGTAGGAAATGTAGGCAAAGGAGGCGGTGGAGGTGGAGTTGACAAGTGTGTTGAGGAGGATACAGAACAAGTTAAGGTTTTTAATTCATCTTGAGGCATAATTTCTGAGGTATCTATAAGACTACCAGCTGAAACATTGGATAGTCTATTACTAGACGAACGCGAATTACATAAAGAATGGAATATTTCTTCATCATCTGATGAATGAACTTCCTCAGGAACTATTTTGTCACCACTGGAAGAGTTACAATCATTGATATCACACTTCATTGAATCTGCACTTTCATAAACAGAGACAATTTCTCCAACACCTGAGCAATTATCAGCATCAGGCATTGACACACTGATTTCCTGTTCTTGTTCATCTTTCTCACTCAATGTATTGTTTGCTATGTTTTCATTTGAGTCAATTTTTTCAATTACAGAACTTTTATTTAGACAAATCGATTCCGATGATTCGAGAGCAACTTCTAGTGAATCAAGGTAAAAAAGGTCAGGGCCTGGATCAGAAGTTACCTTTTTCACTGAATTCTGAGAGCTACCATACCTTGATCTACATACACTTCCTGCTTCACTGCTGAACAGTGACACTGATCTAGTTGATTTCTTTCTTTGTTTCTTGAACTTTTTGCAGCCCCAAAAAAGGGCAATTGCACACAGTGCAGTTGAAATCCCAGCAGAAACAAGAACAGCTGTTAAAACTCTAGTACTCCTCCTTCTTCTTTTCACCCTTACCCTGTGTGCAGCTGGGATAAAGGGATGGTGATGAGAATGTGGATGAGGATGCCGGTGAACTCGTGGCACCGGCGAAGGAACTGGAGCTTCAGGGGCAATTGATGGTGATGGAGAAGGTGAAGGTGATACTGCAAAATCACCATTTCTTGGACTAAACCTCCTTAGTCCAAGCAAAGTTCTGAACTTTTCTACAATCAAGATTTGCTTCCCTCCATAGATCTTTCCAATTGGACTTTCATTTCCATCCCCATTTCTAACCATATAATGTATCTCTTTAAAGCCATGAATACTATTAAAGTACTTTGCAGCATTCAATGAAACATCCCTAACCAAAATATGTGTACAGCAGAAAGATACAAGAATGAAGGTGATGATAAAGAGAAAATGTAAAAGAATCCTAAAACCATGATGACCCATTTTCTTGAAACAAAAATCATGAAAGAAATCATCAACCTTTATGCAAATATAAATTCAACCCAACATTCTTTTTATTTTTCTTCTCTGTTATTAAAAATGTAATGCACCAAAGAGAAAAAAGAAGAAATCTTTATTGCTACTCCAAGGAACCCCTGAGTTGTGGCAGTTGTAGGTGTACTGGACCTTCTTTATTTTCTCTCTGTTACCTCTTTTCTCTCTCCTCTCCTTCCATTAATTCTCCCTGCTGAATACTGTTAATAGTAGTACATCATTTTTCATTAGTACACTTATGTTCTTGCTTACTTTTTTGAGTTTTTGTCTTTATGTCTTTTATCTTCTCCAGTCAGTCACTAATAACTAAACAACCAAGAATCTAGAATCAAGAATCAAGAAAAGACTATGTTTTTTTTTCTTGATTTGCATAATTTTGAATTTATAAAAACAGATTCATGGGTATTTTGCATTTGAAAAACAAAGGTTTTTAGAGCTAAAAAGTTGTAATTTTTCAATCTAAAAATGTGGTAGGGTCGAAATTGGTTGGACTTGCCTTAAATCATAGGAAGGTGACAATTTATTATGTGTAAGAAAACGAAACAGAAATCGTCCATCACTTTCTCATGTGATCCTCTCACATAGATACATTTTTATGAAAATAAATTAGATATTTATGTTGTGATAAAAAGATTCAAGGAAAAAGTTAGATTCTTATGCTGCATTATTTTATAGAGATTATAAGCTGCTGATCTCTATTACTATTAAATCACAGCCGTCATACTTGACACAATTATCTCCAACATTATCACAATGTTGGGACTTACTTCTTTTGCAGTCAATTCATTAACACTCTTTTTTCTGTCATGTAAAAGTTTTCTATCATTTCTTAATCTACAAAAAGTTCATTTATCCAATTATTTTTTATCTGCAATATATGACACATTCTTTTTCTAGTTTGTTCCTAATTAGAAAATGATTAACTAAGCATTTCACATTTTATTCCTAATGAAAAGATTTTATAATGCCACGAATGTTATGACAAACATGTTTAGGGTCAATAGGTTTCAAAAATTTATACACGCAAATATTGTACAAGTTTTAAATATTTTTTTGTCTTGATTCAAACCATGTCACATAAATTGTAATAGAGTGTAATACTCCCTTCGTCCAACAAAGTTATCTACTATATTATTTTGAAAAGTTCAATAATATTTGTCTACTTTATGAAATCAATGGATAATTTTACACTTAGTTCCTAGTTCCTAATTTACCATTATCATTAATTATAGTTATTTCTCTATTACATTTTCAAGATATTGTATTTATTAGTATATTCAAAAGGTGATATAATAAAATTATCCTTCTATTTATAGTTTGTTAATAAGTGTGCAAAGTCAATAATTGACAAGTATTGTTGAACAGAAAAAGTATTAAGGAAAGATGTGTTGCGTACTACCTCCAAGATGTGACCTAATGGTCAGTGAATTTAGTTGAGAATCATGAGCTCTTAGGTTCAAACCCTAGTAGAGACAAAAAAAAAAAATACTAGTTGATTTCTTTCTATCTATTTTAATCTTCGTGGACAGAGTCACCTGGTGAGAGATTGCACGGTATCATATAAAATTAGATAAATTACACGAAAGTTGACTTAGACATCACGATCATAAAAAAAATAAAAATGTGTTCTATTGTCTGTTGGTATGGAAAAATAGTATCCAATGTGCTATGCCATATGTCCTTTTCAAGGTACACTTTTTTTGTTAATTGATTAGTTAATTACAAAAAGTACTATATGTAATATAGGTTTGACAATGTAACATTTTGAATAATAAATGCTAAAAACTTTTTTTTTTTTGTTTCTTATGTTGTGCCAAACCACATGGAGTGGTGAATTGTAATAGAGAAAACCAAATGGCCGCTTGTAACCGACAACAGTGACATCGGCGCGCATATTTGGTTATTGGCTTTACGTTGCCGCTAAAATGAAATGTTGTCATCTATCTTACGCTGCCTATTTCATTACACTAGTTAACCTTAGTCATGCCAAACTCAATTGCAAAAAGTTCTTTTTTACTAAAAATAGAGGGAAATAAGGAATTAGTTTAGCTAGCTAGATCTGTTTTTATTCTTGTGTGTTTATGTAACTAGTCCCTATCATGTTTGAATGGTTGGTTCAACCAATTTTTACCATGATTATTCTATCTTATATGATATGTATATGCCTTTATTCCTTTAAAGTTCTCAATTTTTCTTTTTTTGTAGCTTTAGGTCATGTTTGTATTTTCTTCCCCACCCTTGGAGTAAGAAAAAAGGGAGATGTTATTGATCTCTATCACTTTTTTTTTTTAATTATTGATTTCTATATTCTGCGATAAAAATCTACAAATTCGATTAATGCTAGGAAAATGTTCCTGCTGAGGCTTGAATTCAACACTTCTGGAAGAGTTTAATTCACCCTCTATCACATTTTGATTTAACTTTGTCCAATTCAAGGTCATATTTTTCGATTTTACCTTGACTTTTTTGTTTTGTTTTTGTTGATAACTTAGGTTTAAATTTGACCATTAATGAATTATAAAGTTCCAAAGCTACATTGATTGGTCCCACCAGCAGTAGAAAGTTTTTTGTTAGTTAGGTTTGACTTTTGTATTTATTAGAATTAGGATCAGCATCAACACTATCTTTTGAGTCAATCATATAGATATGATTAATAATAAGTAGGTAAATATAGAAGAAATATGTTAGTCAATTGTCCTCTCAATTTAAGATAACCCTATGTTTTTAGTAATATTTTGTTTTGTTTTCCATCTCGTCAACTTTATAATATATACTTCATACAAACAAGTACAGAGAATTATAGCAATTTTTGAAAAAATATCTAAAGTTCATATGGGTGTAAAATAGGGGTCAACTTTTGAAAAAAATTAGTACAATGCAAATTAATGAGTACTATGTATTCTTCAACCTTAATAGTAGCAGTCTGACATTGACACAATAGTCGGCAATAGTTGGTAAATCCAAGTTTTCATAAATTGGGCTGGGCAGCACCAGCAACTTTTCCATTTTCCAGTGGGCTGAATTTGGGGCAAGTCCATAAAACATTTGTCCTTCAGGTTGCTGCTGAAGTTGAGGACTTGTTATATAGTGTATCGATTCGCTCTATATTAATACCAACAGATACATCGAATCGATACAAAACTCTAAGTGAACAGATACATCAAATAATTGATACAACTTCAAGTGAATAGGTACATAGCAAAACGATAAAACCTAAACCCTTACTATGCATTGTAATTTTTCTAAATCCTCAATATTTTGAATAAATACAGAACATATGTTTGCTCAGTTAGATAATTTTTCCTTGTTGTTTATAAGTGGTTATTTGATTAAACGTTATTGTCTTTGTAAATAAAGTTTGAGAATACATTATGGGTAAAATTGGTTATTCAGACTTTGAAGAGCAAGCGTGACAACCAATTTAGTAAGTCTTCTGAAAAATTGCGGAATATATGGTAAAAGAATTTAGACAATTGTGGTTAAAGGAATAACTACTCAATATTCCAAGTGCGTAAAATTGAAAGGTGAATGACATAAGTCATAACTATACATACAAAAATGGTTGTAAATACATGCACCTAGCTATTCTATTTAAATAAAATTTAAATTAATTCTTGGCATGTAGTTTATAAATATATAAATTTTATTTCAAAAAAAGTTAAAGATTTTGTGTATAAATTTTCGATCAACTTTAAACTGTTTAAATGTTAACTTTAAAAAAATAAAAAGTCCCACATAAATCGTGACATAGGAAGTATATGTTTTTCTGATTCCACTTATGCGTGAATTTTAGATGTAGTCGAATAAGTTTAGTAAAGTAATACTTTATGTTTTTTTATTCCACTTATGCGTGTATTTTAGATGTATTAATATATTTAATAGGGATAACACAAGCTTTTACACTTCGGGTATTTTGTTCGGCGAGAGCTGAAAAAGAAACTTATAAAATAATGAAGCGGAGAAGTAGACGATTCTCTGTGGCATTTCGTCGAACAGTTTATGTACAATATAAAGAACCACCCTCTGCTCTCCATTGCTATCCCATTAAACCTCGGAATACGCCTCCCAATCTCTTCATCGGCAATGGCCGCCGGTAAGGAAACGTTTTCTTCAATGAGAATTACAATCTTCTCCCTGAATTTCCTTTTTGGAATTGTCTCTTGCATCATTTCAATTCCTCCGGCCTGGTTGATCAGGTGATTCTCTTTTATCCTGATATGCTCTCTTGTGGAGTAACTAGTTAATTTTCCACTTATGGTGAAAAACAAGTTTCTTGAAAATGAGTAAAATGATTTTCTTGATTTATATAGGGAAATCAAGTTCTACAATGACATTGTTTGTTAATTCTATCTTCCCCACCCATCCAATGGCCCCAATCCCTAACCCTTGATTATTCCACCCCTTTACCAACACTAGAATGAGTAAGAAATCAAACTTATTTTTCAAGAAAACATGTTCTTGTTTTACAATGAAAAATGTTCTCCTTCGTACCAAACACACCCTTTAATGTATTTCTAATCACCCCTAATCAGCAAATCAAATATTTATTTTATCAAAATTCAATGGATATAATGTTATGCTATGGTTTCTTTTATTATTCTACTTTTTATTCTTAAATCAAAATATGTCTATGCAGAAAACCAGTGAACAAAATTAGTAAGTGGCAAAACAAGGAATGGAACATATTTGTGTTAGAAAATCCATCCGAGCAATATCTCTTTTATTATAACGATTTTTTATAATCCTTTCTTCAATAACACAATTTTATTTACTCTGGTAGAGAAATCCAACCACCAGAAAAGAAACAAAATCTTCAGAAACTTTGGAAATTGGCTCACATGTAGACAAATAGACAATGGGTTGATGATGCCTCTACTGAATTGAATGTGTATACAAACTCTAATTTTTAACTCATAGAACAGAAGACTGTGAAATAAAAACTGAAAGTCAGAGCTTGTTAACTTGTTTGTAGGAAAAGGTGAAAGAATTTGTTGCTGAGCAAGTTCAAGAATCGGAAGAGGGAATTTCTACGGACTGCATTGTTAGTGGTGCCTTTATGAAAATTGTTGGAAAAGAGCAAGAGTTTTGTTATGGTTAAGGATTGGGAACAAAGCCAACAAGTAGGAGATCCACACATAGAATTTACAAGCAATTATAAGCACAAAAGGGAGCTAGGAAAAGAATGTCATTAATGAGAGAGTATAGGACCTGATGGAAGTACAAAATTATCATGTGGAGAAATGGAAAACTCGAGAAGTCATGAAAGCTCATCTTGAACGGGCAAAAATGTTAAGAGAGTATCATGGCACTATTTTCCCATATTCAGAGTTCAAGGTATTTTATTTGGTATAACTTTTAGTTATTCACTGTTAATTGTTAGAAGATTTTGATGAAACAACGAGAAATAGAAGTATATTGCTTTATATTGTTATGATAACAACTAAATTTAACAATAGTATTAAAATGTATCTGAAGCGGGCTCTCGGCTTAGATTCACACTTTCTTTTGTCTTTCCTCGAAAAGCCATTTACAGTCTTCTATGAGTCCCTAATTGTGGTAGGTAACAGACCATTTGTTGAGTGAATAGCTGCAGGTGCATGACAAATTATATGTACTATCAAATATGTTCAGGAGAGTTACAGAAAGTGGCATGTTGTTTTCATTTATGCACTTATTTTCCTATTTATTTACACCCAAGTGCTTACACTGTCTAGTTTTGAATTTAGTCTTTTGTTTTCATTGCACTTATTTCCTATTCATCAACCTTTTTTTAGTGTTATTTTACACTGTTAATTTTCAATTCCAATGACCTTTGGTTATGCAAATGGCTCACCTCCAAATAAGAAGCCAAGAAGATACCCAAGTTAGCAACTACAGTGGTAACAGGCAAAAAAACTGAGCTCGAGCCATGAGAAATCCTTACCAGGGACCTTGGATCAACTAGAAACCCATTTGGAGAGCTTATAGGGGAGATGGATGAAGAAAATAATGAAAAAAGGCCTTTGAATCGTGTTATAAGCTTTTAAAAAGCTTCTGCCGACTTAAATCTACAGACTGACTGTCGATCGTCAATAATTCACGGTCGTGGATCTCCTCGTGGATCAATCCGCGTCCCATAAATCCCACCTTACGTTGGGGGTTGTCCAGAACTTGATTTTTCACCCTTTCAAAACTTTTTCACGACCCAATTCACAAGCCGTACTTCAACTCACGACCATACTTTGGCTCGTCGATTGCCTCAACACTGAGCATGGTGTGGTAAAATGGGTATAACTTTTTACTCCAAAGTCAGATGGATGCGCAGTTTGGCTTGCTGGAAATTTGACTCATAGGACTTTCTTTTTATAGGTAACTCAGCCTCTAGATCCCCATATGCTGGAAGATATGCTTGTTAAAAGTCAGTCCATACTCGGAACCACTTGAAATACTCCACCATAGTCCTATTTAATTTCAACTTTTGTTCTAAGGCTTCCTTTGGTCTCTAACTAAGTCTAATTCTTTAAATGACTTATTATAAGGGTTCCTTGGTATACTTGCCCATTTTCAACTTTTGTCTTCGGATATTAAACCGACTTGTCGGCGTTTACAACTCGAATTCATACTAGAAACTACGGGGTGTTACATTGATCTTGCACAACTGGATATGTCATCCATCTCTCTAGATGAAAGAGACTGACTGGAAAGAAATTTTGAAGAGGAGGAAATTCATTCTACCATCAAGGCTTGTGCACCTGACAAGGCTCCAGGTCCTGACGGCTTTACAATGGCCTTTTTTTCAGAAGGCATGGGAAGTCATTAAATATGAAGTAATCGGGGCCCTAAACCACTTTTACCATAACTGTCATATGATCAAGTCCTATAATGCTTCCTTTATTGCCCTCATTCCTAAAAAGAAAGGAGCAATAGAATTAAAAGATTACAGATCAGTCTTATTGGGATAGTGTACAAGTTAATAGCAAAGATTCTTGTGGAGAGACTTAAATTTGTAATTGGGAAGCGGAGACTACCAAAATGCATTTGTTAAGGGTAGACAAATCTCAGATGTTGTATTGATAGCAAATGAGGTGCTGAATTGGTAGTAGAAATCAGGAGACGCAGGGTCGTTGTTTAAACTTGACATAGAGAAAGCTTTTGACAAGCTTAATTGGGCCTATCTGTTCACAATCTTGAGAAGGAGGGGATTTGGGAATAGGTGGATCAAATACAGTCTGACAATGGTAAATATTCTGTGCTCATTAACAGGGGGCTGCAGTTTTTTTTTTTTTTTTTGATAAGATAAGTGGTATTAATAACAGCATCAGGAAGATGCAAAATTTACAAGATATGGCATTTGAGCTTACAAAAAAATCTCTGGCTAACTATACAAACTATCTAAGCCAGAGCTAATGAGTTAGTAAATTCCTGAAGTTGTTCTGCATTAACAGCAGGATACAAGTTGGTCCAACTAAACAAATTTTCAGTGCACCTAGTCTTCAAAATGCCTAAAGCAGTTGACTCTCCATCAAAACATCTCTTGTTCCTCTCTAACCAAATACACCAAAAAATAC
>JAJOOO010029191.1:0-17279 GCA_029582685.1 Solanum piurae
GGTTATGCGAGCTTGGATAAATTAAAGTAAAAAAGCTGAAAGCAGGAGAGAAAACGAGTGACAAAACTATCAGAAAGAAGTTCCAAGATTATTTCCACCCAAAAGTGACTGGAGACAGGGTTATCCCATGTTGTTCGGACTCTTCAAAAATGTCAATGGATGCCTGTAGGATTCGCCAAAAGTAGTGTATTTTTGGAGAATACGACATGGAGGCGGCATCAAAAGTGAAGAGGCCACGCAACTAACCGGTTATCATTCTAAAGAAATTACAAGGATAAGCAATGAGAAGAAATAATCACTGGCCTTTGCACCTATTCAGGTTGGCAATTATTTGTAACTGGCAAAAATCAGTGCAATTTCATCCCTAGATTATTAGGTTTTTTTTTTTTTGATGACAAGGGAAACCCGCAGCCACTACCCTTCGGGTGCGCACAGGGTAAAACCCCCGCTCCTATGCAATTTCATCCCTAGACCATTAGGTATTTTGAATGTACATAATTTTCTGAAGTTTTAAAGCCAAGCTCCTACAAAAGATACAGATGTCTGAGTAGAACACAAAAAGGTCCTCTAACAGACCCATGAAATAAATTTCTAAGAATTTCATTCCAACTTTACGTAACATACCAAGTTCAGTTGGAAGTGATGCTCTAAACATCAAAGGTTTCTAACCAGTATAGCAAAACATAGTTTGCACAAATCAGAAAAGTAAACCAGATTTAAAGTAATTACAGGCTTGAACGTTTCAGGACTGCAGAGTGGATGTGAGTTGCTTCCATTAACTCCCTGAGAATGCCAATAAGCAGCACAAAATGCTCGATCACATCCCAAACCTACAAAGCCATATCGCCTTAGGTCTCACACACACTAAACACTTACAGGTCGTTTGGTAGAGTGTATAAGAATAATGTTAAATCAAGTGTATTAGTAATGCTTGCATTAGCAATGCATGTATTAATTATGCTTGTATTAATTATACATAGATTATTTTAATGCATTGTTTGGTTTGATGCATGAATTGCATTAAAAAAAAATGTATTGCATTAAAAAAATTATTTACAAAGATACCCTCCACTTTTATGGTGGAAAAGATGTAAAAAAGGTTTTGAGGGGAAATTGGGTCTTTTATCATGTTAATGCATGCATTAAAACCATTGCATTGCTAATACCTAGAAATCCACGGTATTAGCAATGCACACCTTCATACACAAGCATTAGTTATACATGGGTTGAAAAAAAGTACCAAACAAGGTACTAGTAATACACAAGGCTAATACATGCATTATTTTTCCTAATACACTCTACCAAACGACCCCTTAAAGAGGAACAGAGACACTGATATTTCAAGTTGAGGAAAGGAAACACATACAATCACAAAAACACAGGTGAGGACTAGATATTTCCTAACAAGAACATAATAACGAAGAGTTTGGAAGCATAGTACTTACAGTGCTGTTGCACTCCAACGTTTGATCGAGAGGGCATCATTCCTCCACATGCTTGACATTGAAGATGAACTGTGCTTTCATTGCACTGATAACCTCCATATTCAGTGTCTGAGTGTAAGCTTCTCAATGTTAGAAAATTGAAGTACATAATTTTAAATGGTTTTAGTTCAATGGTTGACATACAGAATAGAAACCATACTAAATTTAAAGTCACAAGAGAATAGTATTAGATTCTCTCAAGCTTTACATGAAATTTACATTGTGCAGTAACTCAACAAAGCATTTTTACTGAATAAGTCAACATGTTTCACTTTATATCAGTTCCCAAATTGCAAATAACGTCTAGATTGAGGGAAAATGCAATTACCACACTGAGGGCATGAATGCTCCCACCTATCTGCTGCATCTGATGGAGAACGTTCCCTCTTCCTGCGACTTTTTCTACTGTTGAGGACCTGCTCCTAGGGGGTTAGTATGTTTACCAAGTTTAAAAGAAAACAAATTGTTGAGCGTTTATGATACTACTACAACAACAACAACAACAACAACAACAATATACCCAGTGAAATCTCACAAGTGGGGTCTGTGGAGGGTACAGTGTACGCAAACCTTTACCCTACCTCATGGAGGTAGAGGCTGTTTCCGAAGGACCCTTGGCTCAAGTGCAGCTAAACAAAGCAGAGTTGAGAAGGAAAATTGGCAGCGAAGAAACCATGGCAACTAATAAGGAAAGCAGTACAGGGCATACAGAAAAGGAACAGTCACAACAGTAAAATAATGTGTTTATGATCCTAAATATTTAATAACATGTGTAATTATGGCATATTATAGACAGTAATCAAAACAGACCACTTAAAATTGAAGCGGAACTCCTTAAAATCTACTGCACGGAAAGATAGTTACAATATACGGAACAGAAATACCTGACAAGCCAGTGTAAAGATCTTTGGAAGCACAGGAGCAAGCATATAATAAGAGTTGGGAAAGAGCACTAACAAAGCCTTACACAGTAGCTGCAATTTACGAAGGCATCTCATATGGTAAGTTAGACTACTTACAAGTGGTGACTTTATTGATGCATTGGAATCAAGCAGCACAATATCTTCACTCGAGCGTTTCAAAGAAGGATCAGCAAGCAGTATATCCTGCATAATAAGGGCATAAACTTTAAACTACAACTCACAATGAATTATAACATGCACCTATTGCTTCCACAAAGAAAGACATGCTTAGGTTAGGCAAAAAGTTTTTTGAATAGAGAAGGCAGAACATAACAGAATTACAACTTGAACAGGATTATCACCTATTAAAAAGGATTTTAATCCTAAAACTTAAAAAAAAAATGAAAAGTAACTTAAAAGGGACAGTTTGTCCAACTGGAAATAAGGGAAAAAGTAAATCAATTTCACGTCTTACTTCCTCAATGTTATGCAAAAAATGGTTCCTTCCAACAAAATGTACAACTGCTCTGCAATGGGGACATAAAACACTTGAACGCCTCTCTTGGGACCTCCTTAACCACTCTGAAAAGCATCCATTACTGGAGATTGAAGAACATAAATGATAGCACATCTAGTCAAGGATCAAAATCCAAATGGTTCTTCAAACCATTAAAAGATCTAAATCACTAACCAGAAATTGTGAAGGCAAGGTGCAGCTGTGACAACATCATGCCAGATGTTCAAGCAGATACAGCATTTTGCATACTCGACATCGAGAGAAATCTAGCATAACAATAGCCCATGTGACACAACATAAACTGATAACAGCGAATAGATACTGTTGCTAAAAGGTTACATAACTTACCTGTATATATCTGCGAGATTCCTCAGTAGGCATTATTTCGAATCGGTATTTCACATAACCTAACAACATTGAAGCATAATGCTATAAGGCACACATCATTGCCCATAAAATATGCCCTTCTAATGCATTCTGAGTTGAAACTTGGGATGAGATTACATTTCATAAAATGACGAGAGTGGATATATTCTTCATCAAACCCTCCTTAACCTAGTTATCTATTCAAATGGCCAACTGAATTCAATCTCTAGCTTGTAAGTTCTTTTTTTCTTTTACAAGGTAAAAGTTTTATTAATAAAGGTACCAAGAAGGTACAGAAACAAACATCCCCCCTACAATAAATTCATGTTACAAAATTCCCAAGTGAATCCAAGAAATCCATATATTGATCCATATTGTCTAGTAGACTCCTCTCACACCAAAAAATAGACTGTGCGGACAAAGGTTCTTGACTCTAGAAATATGGTACTTTTTGTTCTCAAAGCAAGCACTATTTTTATCAGTCCAAATAGTCCAGAAAATACACAGAGGGATAGTCCTCCAAAACTGTTTCTGGTTGTTTGCAATCTCCTGCCCTTTCCAGCTTTCCAGTATACTCCTAATATCTGAATGCATTAGCCAAACTACACCACATCTTTAGCTTCTAAGTTAATAGAAACATAAAATGACCAGGAAAACATCTATTAAATGGCAGTACAATTAAAAAGGAACATAAAGGGTGCAACCCATGCATGAAATGCTCCAAGGCTATTTTGGGGGTAGGAGGAGAATGGGCATATATTGCACGTAGCCTTCCCCTTATTTCTGCAAATAGGCTACCTCCACACCTCAAACAAATGGCCTATAGGTCACAAAAGTAGACACTCTACCATTGCACCAAGGCTCGGATTGAAGACAAACGTATATCAACAAATTCAGTATTAGCTGACAATATTTGTATCTAGGGCTACTAGTACAACACTCACATCTAACAAGAAATTAGCAACTTCAGGATTCATATCGCTCATGGAGGAGCAGCACGGTGTTAAGGAGTTCTATTTTCTTTTTATCTCCTGGATAACACACCTAAAAAAGTACAGTGCAGGTAATAGAAAGAGGACAGGTAGACACCAAGAAAATTATTGGAATTCTTAAAAGTGCAAGGCAGATTAATGACTCCAAAAAGGAATATGATAAGTAACAAATAACACTCACCTTCATCACTGGGACCCAGTGAAATTTCACTGCCACACTTAATTACAGCAGCATGCTCTTCCTGAACAACCGTCTCATCAACAAGAATTTCTTTCGAACTATATTAGACAAAGATGTAGGTAGTAAACACACATACAACTTTGGGTGAAACAAAAAGCAAATGCAATTACCCAAGACAAAGCTGCATAGGAAAAGCACCACAGAAACAACAGACTCACTGACAATTGTTGAAGAGAACTATTCATTTTTAAACTGCTAGAGTCCACAAAGTAACAATTGGCGGAAACAACAAAAGCAAACAATAAAAAAAATCCTGATAAAACAAAATATCATTCGTTGTACTGAGCGAGGGACTTAACCAATTTCAGCTACCATGCTATCTTAATCATGATTCTCTTTACATCCAAAAAAGTATATGGCACAAAAAATATCTCTTTGTACCACTTAATCACTTATATTCCTCTCACCAGTGACACTAGACATAGTTTCCTATTTCTTTTGTTCCAATTTAGCCAAAATAATGCAAAAGGCATAGTTCTCCATAATGTGGTTTATCTCCTTGCCACCTCCAGCTTTGATCGTTTCTTCTACAGTCTTTAGTGCTACCCAATCAATACTAAATCAGTGAACACGCAAGATTCCACAACTATGTAATCATTTACAACATAAAATGATGTGTAAGTATCTACTCTATTTTATTTACACAAACAATATCAATTCCTTACAATTCAACTACTCTTATTAAGTTATGCTCCATTAATGTTATATCCCTCATATACAAAGTGAAATAATAACCTTCTTTCAAGTTTTAATGTGCCACAGTATCTTCCACACGTCTCTTCCAATCCCCCCTCCGATTATTTCCCATCAAGTTCATATACTATCATATACTACCCAGTGCACTCCCCAGCAGGCTGGATCGATCGGATGAAGGATTGATGATATTTGCCCCTTGTCATTAAAGATAGTTGAACCAACAGCACCAGGACCATTTGACCATGTATTTCTATTCAAACTCCATGCAGATTATGCATAATGCTGGTGAGTAATAGCATCAGAAGAGAGATTGAAGACTGGTTAAGTGAATATTACTACAGGTTCAATCTCTTCATAGGAAAAAATGCAGCACCAAGCATTCTTGGGTCTAGGAGCATTAGTCCTAGCAACTTCAACTAATAAGCTTACCAAGCATGCATCAAGAAGTTACTTAAGCAAATTATTAATTTATGGAGAGAGAACTCAAGGATTTTAAACCCAAAAACCAGGATTCCCTTTAGCTGATACCAAATATACCACTTAAGTAAAGACCAATTACAGGACACTGGCATGCATCTCAAGTACATGAACAAAAGTTTTATCATTCCATTCATTTTTTATTGAGGGAAGGAAAGAGTACGCATTTAGCAGCATTTTTCTAGTATTTTTACTTCAAAAATCAATTTGGGCTGGAGAATGCAAAACAATCTAAAACCCAATAACTGGGTGGAAGATCACAGTTTATCTTCTCTTTTGCTAAATAGATCCATAAAGAAGTTATCCTAAACCATATACAGGACAGCATGAACCAAATACGATAGCGCAAAATGAAATATCTACACAACCAGAAATGTTTACCTTCTATTTTGCATCATGGCAGAATCTAGATCAACATTCCTTGTTATCTTACACCAATCTTGCTTTTCAGAAGAAGAATTCTTAACTTCACTGCATATTACGGTCTCCTTCAACCTTAACTCAATTTCTGAATAGCGAGAATCCGTCGGTACTATATTTATAAGGACAAAATGCTATTCAATAAGCAACATTTATTTCAGTTCTCATCTTCCTTGTACTTCTAAAAAGCTAAAATCATCAAACAAGTGAAAAACAAATAGAGATTCAAATAGAAGTCTATATCACTGCACAACACAATTAACAAAGCAAATCAAGTATCACCAATATCAACTGGAAGAAAAGTATGGTGTATCCAGACTCCAGAGATTGAGGTACCTAATATTACAAGACTGTATGGTATTATAGGATGCATAATAGGTTCCTTATCTAATAGCTATTTTGGATCTTTTTGGTCGCTAAACAAAAAGTCATAGTGGGTGTCTTAGAGAGGTGTGAGAAAAGACTATCCCTTGAGGGTAAGCTAGCCTTGACTAATAGTGTTTTGGATTCACTTCCTACATATGCAGTGCCATTATTTCCCTATACCTGTGAAGTAGAGAAAACACTGGACAAATTGAGAAGAGACTTACTATGGGAAGGCAACAAAGACAAGAAGGTTACAAATGAACCACAAAACACTCCCTTGCCATAAAAACGTATCTGCAGATCAGAGTCTCCATACAAAGTGGCTTGTTTCTCTTGGTTGGTAGCAAAAGATGCCTGCTTAAGCCATGAAGTTATAGAAAGAAGAAGCTTCCAACTTTGCAGCAGATGCTGGTTGAGTGGGTTGAAAACTGAAAGCATTGACCATTTAATGTTGCACAGTCATGTTTCTTACCAATTGTGGCAGTTATTTTTCTGGCATGATGAGACTACAGTAAGTGTTGTCTAATCAACAAAAGAACTATTGATTGAACTGTTGGAATGAGTTGGATAAGCAATCTCAAACTTGCAACTAATGTAGTTCGGTG
Organism: Solanum piurae; assembly: GCA_029582685.1. NCBI lineage: Eukaryota > Viridiplantae > Streptophyta > Magnoliopsida > Solanales > Solanaceae > Solanum > Solanum piurae. The sequence continues at coordinate 7,067 of JAJOOO010029191.1, forward strand.
CTCTCTTAATGCTATTCTGATATTAATAAATCTAGTGACTAATAAATCAAGTAAAACCACAAAATTGAGTGATAAGAAGACGAGTACAATTCCTAGTCATCTCCATCTTTGGCAAAGTTGGTTCCATGGCATTTAGGAAGTGCTACAAAAAGGATAGTGACAGATCCAACACAGTGGTCAACCTCAAAAATCACACAAAGTATTAAACATAATGCTACGCTGATATGAATCAAATCACTGAACATCACCAACATGCTTGTGAAACGGGAAGGGGGTTGACAACAGGCTGCTTCCTTGCATCCCTCCCCTCAAACGGGAAGGGGTCAAAGGATTTATCTCCACAAAACTCTCTTTGAAGGAGCAAACCAAAATGTTTCCTAAAAATTTGAACTTTTAAAGAACAATTGTCGTTTTAAGTCAAAATCAAAATAAATAAGAACAATCCTTTTAATTCCATTATCTGCTGTAAGTTTCATAGACTATTTGGAATTTTCTGGTCACACAAGACTGACATGTTTTAATATGAAATATAAGCAAATATCTTATGCCATTCATCAATGATACTCTAGCAAAGCTCTGGTATTGTAGAACACAAACTTTTAACACATAACTGGAGATCCTATTTTAACCAACTCCTGTTTGTTTAATAATAATAACATAAGCAACATAAAGATCATGCTACAATTTCAAGATGTGGGAAATTCAGAGCATAGATTCAAATGTAATATTTGATGATCTTATATGTGAAAATCGGCCCCGAACCTTTTCCCTTCAAGTAATTCACATTGAATAATATTTAAAATGAACTTATTCTGAAGTAGCCCTAATATTTAACAATGTAAATTGCAGGATTTGGTGTCTCCTCTATATAGACCCTATCGGCTGTCGATGATTTTATATGTTCATGGCATTTCGCCATTCTTATCATATCTTGGACTCAGAGATAGTTAATCAATCCTCCTTCGTCCTTCCACAAAGCCAAACTACATGGATTATGCACTTCCAAAATGAAATCACACAAATGCACTAAGTACATAAATCAAAAGAAATTTAATCAAGAATTGATATGGAACAATATACAATATATTACACAAAATTAAACTGTAATAAGCAAAGAGCAGGCTACTTCAACCACTACCATACTTGAAGAAACCTTAAAAATATTTTCTTGGACTCTCTCTAACACTCCACAAAGTAATCAAAACATTTCAGCATTGACATATAAAGAAACCATCCTTATGAGTGTAACGGAAATTCAAGTTAACCCCTTCCCTTTCATGAAATAAAGAACATATTTCGGTGTAACAATTCACAATTTTGATACCCACGAAATTCTAATTTGGGTCAACCAAAGAAAATCGCAAAAAAAAAAAGAAGAGGAAAAACTTACAAAACGTGACATTTGACAACCCTTTATAAAAGAAAGAAAATGTAAGGAATGGTGCTTACTGAGTTTGGCCCATACTTCGTCTTCGGGAAGTTTAGGAGTAGAGCTTTCTCCCTTTTCCATGGCTGTTTAAGGTGACAGATTAAAAATAAAAAAATCGAAGAGTTAATATATACTAGTATAGAGGAGAGAAGATTGCAGTGGAAGGAAGGAAGGCACAACATTGAAATTAGTCAGGAAGTCATCGATGTGGGAGTCTCGCCGTGCCATTTTTTATTTTTGCCCCGTCTGAATTTACACCAAGGCCCACATTCCTAATCATAAAAAATGACAAAAATAGTCATATATGTTTAGGTTGGTGCAAGAGACGTGACATGAATTTATTGATTTGAAGTTAGAAAATGTATTTTGAATATTACCTCTGATTTCTATTTATATGTCGTTTTTATTAAAAATAGATGAGTTTAATATTTACTTCGTTCAACAATAGTTGTCCATTATATTTTGAGATGTCCAACAATACTTGTCCAATTTATGAAATCAGTACATAATTTTACACCTATTTCCTAATTTGATATAATATTGTCCTTCTATTTATAGTTTCTTAAGAAGTGTGCAAAGTCAATAGTGGACAACTATTGTTGGACAGAGAGAGTATTTGTCATTTTACAATATTATCAATGCATAAATGACACTATTTTTCGATTTTATCCTTGAGAGTTATTAGTCTTGAAAGTATGAATTTGACCAACATAGGAAAAACTAAATAATTAATTTATGTCCATTGGTCAATTTAATTAATCAAAATAAATTAATTTATGTTCATTTATTGAAAAACTTGACTTCAAGAGAATACTAAATAAGGATACAATGGTAAACTAACATACTCCCTATGTCCCTAATTACTTGTCCACTTTTGAATTGGCACACGTATTAAGAAAACAATTATTGACATAGTGAATTTACCATTTTACCCCTATTAATTATGAAGTGGATGAATTAAAAATTTAATATTTTCAAAAGGTTTTACCTTTTTCAAAGTAATTAATTGAGGTTATAATAGGAAAAAATATTTGTCCATTCTTGATTAGTGAAAATGGACAAGTAATTAGGAACAATTATAAAAGAAAAAGTGGACAAATAAATAGGGACAAAGGGAGTAGTTTCTTAAGGGACGTGAAATCTAACATGGTGACATATAAATAGGAACGGGGAGAGTATTAAAGTGGTGTTTCTGTAATAAATATGGAAATCTCATAATTTGTAAAAATTATTATAATTTTCTCAACTTTTATATAATTTTTACCAATTAAGCAAATCATAGTTCATATATAGGGTAACGAAATATTCTAAAGTGTCACATTAATAAATTGTATATCTCCATATTTTTCTTATAAACTAGTTAGTGTACGTGTTTTGCAAGTGTATCTTAGTGATTATTGTTAAATTTATAGTTAAAATTAATATTTTTTTTGATATAATACATAACTTAAAAAAATTATATTAATTTATCACAAAGATGAAGCTTACAAAAAATATAAATTCAAGTGAAAAATAGAGTTTCGACTTTATTTCTAATTTTCTATGTACCTCCTGAAAATGTGAAGGTAAGTGATATTGTAACACCTTGGATTTGAAAAGGAAAGAAAATGCAGTTTTTGGGCTGGCATCTGTGTCTACGGACCGTAGAAGCTCATACGGGCAATAGATAGCAACCGTAGGAATTGGGGAAAATAATTTTTTGAATTCGAGTCCTAGTACCCTTTTTACGATTCACCAGGTGAGTCTGTCAATCTTTGTACGAGTCATAGATAGGTCTCGTAGGTAACCCCAGACTTACTAAAATTTTAAAGTTTAAAAGTTGATTCTACGGTTGGTATGTATGGTCTGTAGGAATACCTACGAGCCGTACATAGGGTTCCGTCAAAAGTGATTAACATTTGAAATCCAAGTAACCTATCTACAGTTGACCAGTACAGTCCGTAGAAGGGGTCTACCAGGCAATTATTTTTAAAGAGGATTTTAGGTCTTTTCCTAATTGTTTTAACCCAATACTATATCGTTTTACCTATTATCCTAAGCCCGATATAAACGTTTTTAGTCCCAATTAACCAATTTTCAACTTATTCTCCTAAATTCCCTAAAGTTGACCAAATTCATCCTCTCAAATTCTCTCAAATCTAAGGAAGAAGAAAAAGAAGTTAGGTTTCAATCAAGTTTTCAATCTCTCCATTTTCTTGGGCTTAAAGGATCAAGGTATATGTGTATTCACCCATGGAGTCCTTTCCTCCATGAGGTCACTAGGGATTTCAATTTCCAATTGATCAAATTAGGGTTTCAATTAAATAAATGTGGGTTTCTTCCAATTATGATTAATTATGATTGATTAATTCTTCTAATGCATTATTTGATGTTAATATATGACATGGTCCAATGGACATGATTGTTCTAAGTTCCGACAAAGATTTTCCGGTCAAGGTTCGTCCTTTAATGCTCCAGCTTCTAAGTTCAACAAGAAAAAGTGTCTAACCCTAAACCTTAAGGATAAAATGGTGGTGGAAATGATTCTTCGATTCCCGCATATCAAAAGTGTGGCAAGAGTCATCCGAGAAAATGCTTGATGGGTATGAATAATTGTTTTAGTTGTGGCAAGAGTGGTCACTGCATGAGGGATTGTCCTTCTAGAAATAACAAGGGAAAGGATGGTTGGAAAGTTCCACCTAGTGGCTCAGGTTCAAGTGCTCTAAAGCAAAACTGATTTTATGTACTTCAAACTTACCATGAGCAAGAAGGCTCCCCCGATATGGTTATCGGTATGTTGAAAGTCTTTCATCTTGATTTTTATGTTTTGCTCAATCCTGATACTACCTTGTCTTTTGTGATACCATATGTGGCTATGAGGGTTGATGCTCCTTCGAATGTGTTGATAGACCCTTTTTTCTGTCTCTACCCTATTGGTGAATCTATTGTGGCTAAGAGAGTCTACATAAGTTGTCTCATCTCTTTACCACAAAGAGTCACTCATATTGATCTTGTAGAGCTTGATATGTTAGATTTTAATGTTATTCTTGGTATGGATTAGCTCCATTCTTGTTATGCTTCTATTGATTGTAGGACCCGAGAGGTCAAGTTTCAATTTACTAATGAGCCCGTCATAGAGTGGAAGGGGGAGATTATATGCCTAAGATTCAGTTTGTTTCTTGTCTTAAAGCTAGAAGGATGATTTCTAAGGGTTGCATATATCATCTTGATCAGGTTAGGGATATGGATTCCAAACCCCCTGTCTTTCATGAGTTGGTCCCCGTTGTTAATGAGTTTCCGAAAGCATTTCCCAATGAATTACCCAGTGTTTCTTCCGAAATGAAAATAGACTATGGTATTGACATTCTCCCAGATATGCAACATATCTATATTCCTTCTTATCGTATGGCTCCGGCATAACTTAAGGAATTAAAAGAGCAATTGAAAGATTTATTGGGTAAGGGATTCATCCGACCAAATATCTCTCCATAGGGTGCTCCAATTTTGTTTGTTTGAAAGAAAGATGGCTCACTTCGTATGTGTATTGACTATCGGTAATTGAACAAAGTTACCATTGAGAATAAATATCCTCTTCCAAGGATAGATGATTTGTTTGATCAACTACAATGAGCGATTTACTTCTCTAAGAATGACCTCCGGTCAGGTTATCACCAATTGAGGGTAAATGAAGATGACATTTCAAACCCGGTATAGTCATTTTGAGTTTTTGGTAATTTCGTACGGTTTTGACCAATGCTCCGGCTACATTTATGGATTTGATGAATAGGGTGTTTAGACAATACCTGGATATGTTTGTGATTGTGTTTATTGATGATATCTTGATTTACTTAAGGAGTGAGGATGAGCAAACTGATCATTTGATTATTGTGTTGCAAGTTCTCAAGGACCAACAACTCTTTGTAAATTTTAGTAAATGCGAGTTTTGGTTAAGATCCATGGTTTTTCTTGGTCACATTATTTTTGGTAAGGGTATTGAGGTAGATCCTAAGAAAATGGGTGCGGTTAAAAGTTGGCCTAGACCTCTGTCCCCTTTGGATATTCTAAGTTTCTTGGGTTTGGCTGGTTACTATAGAAGGTTTATGGAAGGGTTTTCTTCGATTGCCTCTCCATTGACGGCATTGACCCAAAATAAGGTTAAGTTCGTATGGTCTAAAGCGTGTGAAAAGAGTTTCCAAGAGTTGAAAGATAGGCTTACTTCCGCTCTAGTGTTGACTTTATCGAAAGGTTTCGATGGGTTTGTGATTTATTGTGATGTTTCAAGAGTTGGGTTAGGGTGTTTTCTTATGCAAAATAGGAAGGTTATTGCTTATGTGTCACAACAACTTAAGATCCATGAAAAAAACTATCCTACCTATGATTAGAATTCTTGAATTTGAAACTTGAAGATGAGAAAACCTTTTCTTTGCTTGAGAGGACTTAGAATGTACTTTCTGATAATTCTAAATTTTAAGCTTGAGAGTGGTGGTTTTAGTCAATTGATTCCCCTTAATCCCACTTAAAATAGGCCAAACGTCGTAGTTAAGGAGTAAAAGAATAGGAAAAGACTTAAAATAGGCCACCGCCAGTCCATACTTAGCCAAAAACTTCACTGCTCTCCTTCAAGGCCTGGCCAGCCCATCTACGTTAACCATCTACAGAGCGTGAGTGGACCTACGGTCCGTAGGTCACCTCCGTAGATGCCCTTTTTCTGCACATTTCAGTTGTGTCTCTAAATTTCCATGTCTGAACATATTTCCTGCAAAACATGATAAAAATACATAAAAACCAATACCAAATGGCTTTAGACACACACAACTCTTAAGTGAAATGTATCAAAAATATCGTAAACTCACGGTACATCAACACCCTCAACTTAAAATCGTTTGTTTGTCCTCTAGAGACGCACTAAGACTTTAAACGACACTTGTATAGAAGTAAGCACTTTAAGCACAAGCAATCACATGGCTCTCTATCCCAACTCTCTTTTCGGGTGCAAAAATCTGTTCTCTTAGACTTAACAAGCTAATTTGTGCGGATCAAAATATGACACAGATCAACCAATCAACTCACCACATACATTGTTCTACTATCACCAAGGTACCAACTTTCCAACAATGTCACCAGTGCCCTTACTTCAAACGAAATCCCTTTTTTTCACACAATAAATATGATTTTAAGTACAAGGATTCATTCAACACTCACGCTCAGAAGTAACTTCAATTACATGTAGTGCTCAATACCATAGGCTTGCCCTTATTTTCACTGCTTAGACTCTCCAACTAGGTTCTAGGATCACTATAGGACTTTCTTGGCTTGTAACGTAGGCTCAGGGTCAGGTGTGGTACATTTGGGTACTTTTAGTGACTTTATGCCCTCCTTGACATTTCATTAGGATTTTCTACATCTTTTTGCCCTATTTTTGACATCCTACCTTTTTCTCCTCTTTCCCTTGATTCTTTTCCATCATTGATGTAACTTTCGACTTTGTAGCTCTTTTATTTTTCACTTTTCTTTTTTTTCTTGCTTTTTCTTCTTTTCTTTAGTTTTGCTCACTTTCTTTCGTACAGTCACATCCCCCATTTTTATTTTTTTATTTTTCTTTTCAATACCAAACTCTTTTCATACCCATTTTTCTTTAGATTTCCCCTTTCATAGCCACCCTCAACTTAAAGAATTTCCGTTAGTTGAGGTGCACTATACCCGATGTCGGAACAGGGCCAATATTGAGGTCACTTTTTGCATTAGCCACCCTCAACTTAGGCATTTGGCCTAAGTTGAGGTGCACATGTCCAAGGAGAGACCGGGGCCAAAACAATAGATTATGGGAAGGTGAGTTACAAGTTTAGAAAGAAATGGTCTATTTTAGTCTCAAAACATTTGGATCAATGGGAGCATTCATTTTCATTTGGTCGGATTCTTTTAGGCATTTAGTAGACTATTCAGAATAATGGCCTATGATCACTTCCTAGCCTCTAGAGTAGATTATCTTCTTAGGACTAATCGGGCAAGTTCTAGATTGGCACCACTTGTTTGAACAACCAACAATTCTCGCACACTTTTGGCACACAGTTCTATTTTTAGATTACCCAGTTTCAAGCATTTTAGCTTAGGTCATGAAATCAAATTTGTCATTATCATGTCATACTCAGAGCCAACACATTCAACTTATTCTAGTCTATAGCTTTTAGCACGCATTTCAATATCTTTGGAGGGGTATCATTTTTTTCAACAAGCTCATGCCATCATGCTTATGCTATCATTATTTATCATGCTTCTACACATACAATCCTAAACATGCCGGTTCAACAAAAATTAAGCAGTCTCTTGGGGAAAAAGAACACAGGAAAGAAAACCCCAAGAGAGAATTATGAGTTGGGTTACTCAGACTTCACTCTATCACTCACAATCCATTTACCCCACCCCCAACAAAAATAGGTGCAATTGTCCCTAATGCACACAAAAAGCAGTAAACATTAATGGATTTGGGTGAAACAAACTTGTGGCGCTTAGCGCCGAAGAATTATCAACAAGCGGTAGGGTCCGGTTTCCCAAATTCCGCTACAGCAACAATGGGGTCACCCTCAGTAGTGCCCACATCTTTGGCCACAACACCCTCAGTAGTGCTATCTGTCGGTCTCACCGCACCTCCAGTGGTGCTCACATCATCCACCACAATAGGCAGAATCTCATAAGCAGGCATAGAACTCGATGCCCCAACAACCATCTCACGGGCCCTCTGCTACCTCAGCTGCTCATATATTATAGAGGCTTTTTGTGCCTTCTTCTCCTACCTGCGCTGCCTTTGCTAGGCTTTTCCTCCTCCGTGAGCTCAGTTTTGTGACTAGATCGGTGTTTCTTACCTCAGGCACGTGCAGGCTTGGGCTGCTCCTCTGCATCAACTCCACTAAATAGTGCACCCAGGACTGTATTATTGCCTAATGCAAAAAGTGTAGCCTGTGGCTCAACAACTAGTGTGGCAAGGATGGCGTCAACATCGGCCCGGAGACTAGCTAGCTCTGTTCGGAAAGAGGACATATCAGTAGTAGGAGCTGGCCTCTCTAGAACTCTCAACTCGAAGGCATCGAGCCGCTTATGAACTGCTTGGACCGCTTATCAATCGATCCTTGGAGAGTGGCAGCATAGGAAGCATATAACTCCCGCATAATCTCTTCGCTATACGTTTTGGGGTCTCGAGCCATCCACTCTCACTTGTGAAGCTTAAATAGCCGGTGAATGTTGGGCATGGTGTGTAGATTCCCCGTGAGGACTCTGCGCTCTTTAGTAATAAGTCGGGCCATCTTCTCTTTCTCATTTAGCATTTTGGCATTCCGGTAGATCTGTCACTGCCCCTCAACACACCATCTAAGTGGTTCCCCTTCCATTAGATTAGGGTTGTTATTTTGTGGAACCGAGACTTCTTCCAAACTAGAGGCCTCATCAGATGAGGCAGCTTGGTTGTGTGTACTTGAGCGTGTGGCAGAGCTGGACGTAGACCTTGAGGCAGACCCTACAGCAAAATCGGAGTAGGAACCCTCTCCAGACCCGAAAGCAGACCCAGTCGGTGACCCGATCAGTGTGTCATCCTCATCATACTGGGAGACAGTGACTATGTCGGTGACCACCTTTCGGGTTGTGTTCCTGGTAGACTGGGGTGCAATTGAGGATGTCCTCGTGGTTGGTGGGACATATGCGGGATCCTTCTCCATTTCGATGTCCTCATTAATCAGCCTTAGAGTTGGGGTAAATGATTTGGACTTCCCCTTCTTGGTGTAAGTTACTTGCTTCTTAGGTTCCATGGTACATGTGGAGGAGTAGTTAGTACCCAAAACAAACCTAAAACACACTCAACAATTTTAGAACTAGAAACTAACAAAATGAAAGACAAAAAAAATTGGCAGTAGGTTACAGCGGCCACCTACGGTGGGGACCTACGGTCCATAGGTAGACTTACGGTCCGTAGAACCCCTTCGTAGCTCAGAGGTACCAAAAAAGTTGGTCTCTATTGGAAACTACGGACATGCCGAATGGTCCGTAGATTAATCTACATACCGTAGTCCACATCCGTAGTTTCACACTTAGTGAATTTTGCCAAGTGCCTCCATCTACGGACTTGATCTATGGTTTGTAACTTGACTTACGGTCCGTAGACGGGGTCTCGTAGATGGGGTTTGTGCCAGGTCTCAGATGTGCCTCCATTTTGAAACCCATTTTGAAGCCAATTGCAATATTATCCTAGTCTAATCATGCATTCCAACCACTACTAAAAGAACAGTGAATACCGACCTCCGGAGGTAGGTATTCCTTGAAATACCGACCTAAAACTGACATCCCAACTTAGGTCGGAAAAATCTTGGTCGCTATTCAATACCAATCTCTGGAGGTCGGTATTTACTGACCTCTCGAGGTCAGTTTTTATTTTATGTCAGAAAATTCATATATTATTATTTCCGACTTCCTGAGGTCAGAATTGGAATACCGACATTCGGAGGTTGGTATTTTTATTTTTGTAATGTTGAAATTCTGACTTCCGGAGGTCGGTATTTTTATTCTGTATTTTTAAAATTTCGACCTCCGGAGGTCGGTATTTTTATTTTTGTATGTTTAAAATTTCGACCTCCGGAGGTCGGTAATTTTATTTTTGTAATGTTGAAATTCCGACCTCTGGAGGTCGATATTTTTATTTTTGTAAATGTTGAAATTCCGACCTCTGGAGGTCGGTTTTTTTATTTTTGTAATGTTGAAATTCCGACCTCCGGAGGTCGGTATTTTTATTTTTGTAATGTTGAAATTCTGACCTCCGGAGGT
>JAJOOO010029192.1:0-12145 GCA_029582685.1 Solanum piurae
CTTTTGTTTACTGATTACTTACTGAATTCTTACAATTTGTTTCACAAATCCCCCCCTTTAATTACTTGTTTCTGGAAGTAATTTGACTAAACGAATATAATTGTTGGTTAAAGTTAAGTCTAAACCATTTCCCTCGTGGGATCGACCCCAACCTACAAGTTGGGTTCTTTACTTGATAACGATCGCTTATGCTTCTTTAGGGAGGTGTAATTTGAGCGTATCACCTTCAATATTCAACAGTCAATCCGTAGCTACAACCCCAAAATAAGGGCGTTTAGCCACTCATAATATTCAAAAACCACAAAATTGAATTGTTCATGCAATTTCCAAAATAAAGAAGAGTTAGAAAATCTTAACCTATTACAAAACTTGAATCTTGCTCTTGCACACCAAAATAATATCCAACGCCCACAAAATAGCCCTAGGGGTCTATTTATAGAATTTAGGAAAACTAGAGTCCAAATCTAATCCAACAAGGAATCCTTTTTAATTATGTTTTCGCTGGGCACTTCGGAACTAGGTTGGGGCATCGCTCCAAGCAGTGCACCTGGCAAAGTCCTCAGTGGTTCTCCCTGTGGCACGCCGCGCCAGGCAGTGCGCCTGGAAAGTGCGGCTATAGGATGGCCCTTGGCGCCTCACTCCAGGCAGTGTGCCAGGAGAGGGCCTCTGTAGTTCATGCATTGGTGCCCCGCGCCAGGCAGTACACCATGCTGCAGTTTGCCTTAGTTTCTTTCTACTCTTTCTTGCTTCTCCTTTATTCAAATCGACTCCATTTTGCTTGAAAGTTCCTGCAACATCTAATCATGTATTTTAGTGCACAATCATCGCAAGTCAGACAAAACAACGTCAATGGTCTCAAGATTATTCTTAAAGTTAATCCCTATGTCGGAAATTATTGGCAACTTTGGCATATAAATATGCCTAATATCACTAAACACTATTATGAATTTCCTCTGTTGGAATCTTAAGTTACATTTTGTTCATCTAATGTTACTACCATTTATTTCACAATGTTGTGTAGCTTCTTGCTGGTCAGTTCAAATTTATGTAGTATTTGATGGAAGCTGGTTAGTAATGTGGTATATACCTACTAAGAATTTTAATTTCTCTTTACTTGTTCAAAAATTGCAGCTGAAGCAGCAACTTAGTTGTTCTCGTACGAGAAACTATAGGATGATGTATCAAGCTTAGAATGGGAGATTGTTGATCCGTAGTTCCAAAAGTTATGGTGCATCAGATCGTTTTGGAGATAGTCGACACGGAAAAAGAATTACTCACACATGGTGTTTATTTTTGAATGTTTGGTTTTGGCTACATACATATTTTTGCATTCAGGTCAAAAGTTAAGAATATAACAAGTTCAAAACCTTAGGATGTGTGTGGTTATCCACATCAGTACTACTGACAAAATCAAGAATTAAAAACTTACTGGCCTTAAAATCCCTCATCTGAAGTTTCCCCTAATAACATGTTTTATGGTTTCTGGAAATTTTAAGGCTAACCATCCTTGAAGTGGACCACATAATGCGCACTAGAAAGAAGAATAACCTTTGTTTCTGGAGAGCAAGCACATTCGAAAAGTTATTTTGAAGCTAAGAAGTATCCTTTTTTTTGTTGTCCATCTCTTATAGTCCAACTATTTCTTACCTACCTAGTATTATTAGCACATTTATGAACCAAATTACTATTGGAACTTATAGTTTTGGTGCACTCAAGAAACTATTTATTACCCAAAACATTTCTTCTTAGCATTCATCTTTAAAGGATTCATCTTGAAATTGTGCCGGAATTCTTACTTCTGTTGAATCTGTCTATTAAGAAGTTCAAGAAAGTTACTGGTTTCATAACTGCACCGTGGTTTGGGTTTGGATAATGATAAGTTACATGATGATTACAAGGTGATTCGTATTCTTATGTGATAAAGGGTGGTTATAGCTGTGATATATATTCTTTAAGTTGATGATTTCCAGGGTTTTACGTTAGACTCTGAGTCGGCTAAATTTGGTTCACGGGAAGCTACATTGGATTACTGTTGGTGGTCCTCATTCTCATGTGTCTATTGATTTGGCCGATGAGAAGTGAAGAAAGCTGAAGCAACCTTGCTATGGAAAAAGAAATTTTAGTTTGACTCTCAGAGGGTTGGGAAGTGATCTTTCTGGCTGTTTTAGTAATCGGAGAACCTGCATGGATTTATGGGTCAAAGAGACTTGGGGAAAACATCATACCATCAGATTTCCTCATGATATTTCAAGTCATGTGGTGTCTCCACTGCTTCAGAAGTCAAGTAAAGGTGAAATTTTCCTGGATTCTGATCTTGTTAGTCATTTTCCCTTTTTGAAGTATTTTCATGAAAGAAAGTTATTTTGCAAGAACAATTGGTTTGTCTATAGTGCTTGGTGTCTTTCAATCTAAATGGCTTGAACCTTCAGGGTTCGTTTGGTACAAAGATCAATAGTGCAGGGATTAGTAACGCTGGAATTAGTAATGCAGGGATTGGTAATGCTTGGATTAGTAATGCAGGGATTATTTTTATCAAGTGTTTGGTTCGTTGCTTCCTACCAAATTTTGTGTGGGGTTTAAAACTCTACAAAAAAAATTCTTTTCAATTATACCCTTGAGTTACTATGAGATTTTTTATTTTATGTAATTGGGTTAAGGTAGATAATTGACGAACAATATTTTTTTTTTATAGCCTTTTAACTAGCTAGGAGAATGAAAATTTTATCACCATGTTTATTATATTCTCACTTAAATTATTTGAGGGTAAATAATTGTCATCTTAATAAATTGAAGTTAATATCTTAAAAGGTCACACTACAAGAATTTATAGAAAAAAGGTATTGAAAATTGTTTTACATCAGTAATATCATTCAACTTAGGACTTTTATCAGACAAAATCGCTCTATCATAAAATAAAATAGATAGAAGAATAAATTATACTATTTTTATACTCAAGATGTTTTTAAATAGAAAAAATAGCTCTTAAATTCATACATCAACATTAACATATTAGTCCATTTATAATATTTTATATTAATAATAATTAGATTAAATAACTCATATTTTAGCTACAAATAACTCTATTTAAATAATAAAGTTTGTAAGCTAATCGATTTAAATAAATTTATTAGTACAAATATAAAACATAAAATCAAGAAAATACACAAAATGAAAGGATTCGAGGGGGTATTTTTGTCTTTACATATATTAATCCCATGGTATTAGATCCATGTATTACTCATACCACCAAATGGAAGGTATTAGTTATACACCCTATAATACCATGGAGGGTGTATAATTAATCCATGGATTAGTTATACATAGACCAAAATTCCTACCAAACATAGTACTACATAATACCACACATAATACAAGGACTATTTCTCCTAATACTCCCTACCAAACGACCCCTCACTCTTCTAAAATAGTCGGATCTGTTGATACATCCTATCCACATAGAAATCTCTCCTCCTTAAACACATCACCGATGGATGCTGCAATTGCTATCACTTTTTCTGCAGGAAGGGAATGAAGGTTGATGATGCAGGAAACAAAAGATTATTGTTGCACATTGATCAACATGAAAAATTTAAGGATTACATAGTAATGCATTTTATGCAACGTTCTTCTTTTTGGCTTGTTGTTTTCTGTTTACTGACAATAATGACTTGCTTACTCAAAACTCGAGTTGCAACTTTATAAAGTAATAATCTAATACAGTAACTGCATAGTGAGAAAGTTAATCTATGTCATTACCTAAAATTGATATAAACCAAGCAATTACTGATTTGAGTTCCACTAAATGAATTGACAATCATTTTACTGAAAACGTGCAATATAGAGTGGGGGTCCAATGCAATTGTCAAAAACATAGTGCACCACAATAAAATTAGCGCAATCTTAAGTCATTAAGCCACCTATGTTACTTTCTTGACGCCAAAAGAATTTAAATAACCGAGACAAAAAATAATCTAACACTTTCCAAAGCACCCCCACAAACTTGTGGTTCTAAGGGCATCTCCAACCACACCCTCTATTTCACTCTCTAAATATAGAGTTTTTTATTATTTCAGACAATCAACTCCATAAATGGAGTATAGAGAGTAATATGGAGAGGGGCTGGAGAGGGCATTCACTATTTTATGTGTTGTGTGATCTAGATTTTGGCTACGCAAAATCACTTTTCAATACTATACGACAATTAATGGAAGTTATTTGAAAAAAATAATAGAAAACAAACTTCTTTATAAAACTCATTAAGCGCAAAAATTCTCATTTCAAACATATCATATAACATTGATTTTCTAACTATGTATTTGTTGTAAAGATGAGCATTGAATAGCTCTTAAATTAGTATATCGAGCCTTCTAATGGAAATTTTCAGTTGACATAATTTTTTTCTCAACCAAGATTCATAAGGTACCAACAAAATGTGATATGCAATTAGCGAGCATATGTAAATCTTGTTTTGCATGAAAAAAAAACATTTGTACATCACAATGAACAGTAAAAACAGCCAAAACCCATCCTTCTTCATTGCAACCCATGCAGTCAACAGGGAGTATATTTTTTGGTTCCAAACATCAACATTCACTTCCTGAAAGTTCAAAAGTACATAACAGTTAACAAAACAATGTTTACTTTATCAAGAAAAAAATTATCCAAAGTGCCACGTGCATGATCTATATTTAACATGTAACAAAACTCACTTTGGTTAGAAACTATAAGAATTGTTTAAGCAAAAAACATGAGATCCATTACCCCTAACCAACGAAATTTGAGACATGTCAAGAAATTTGAGACATGATATCCTATAACCTAAGACACAAGTTCCTCAACCTTTGCCAATAAAGAAAAATGCACAATAAATTACCTTGGTCTGCGACGTCTGTTCCCTTGCTTCCACACATTAAGTCAAAAAAATTTATCACAATAAAAGTCTATGCATATCCATCAAACTATTTCCGTTATTTCTTACTAGGATTAACTATATTTCCTTGTTATAGATTGGCTACAGTAATTTGAGACAATTTTTCAAAGTATTATGACAGATAGTTGAAACCATAACAAGTAAGAATGACTCTTTAATTTCTATAAAAATGGTTTTCATCTCTCACTTGGTGATACATAACCAATGCACCTAGTTAGTTTAACTTTAATATTGTGAATGATTGAAAAAAAATGTACTCTAAACATGATTAAAAGATCTACTATTGTAGGAACTATTTTTGATTGATATAACAACGATGATTAAATTTATAGTCTGATCTACTTTAGAATGCACGAAGACTTCTTAAACAAAGCTCATCCCCATTATGTTTCTCTTATATTCATGCCTTTGACCCCATCCCACGCTCATGGTTAAAGTAACTAAACTTGTTTCATGAGCTGCTCTATCCTTGCACCGAACCATTGGTTATTGACAAAAGTGAAATACATTTCATCTTTGATTGACCAAATAAGTATAACAAATAGAAGATAGTCCTAAAGAAATAATGTTGAGTGCAATTAGCTTGAAAATGAAGATACCAGGCCCTAGAACCAAAATAATTATTCTTGTGAAGAGGTTTCATGAAACAAAAAAGCACTAAAAGGACTTCAAACATATATAATTCAAAGATGTCTGTGATATGCAGTGTGGTAATGTTTTGTAAATGAGAAAAGAAATAAAATTTAATAACGCTTGAGAAATATATATAATGAAGTCTTACTAATTATTTATCACACGATTTTCATCATCTGAGCTTTAATTATGTGTTGCCTTTGATGTCGTTGGATTCCTTGTATGTTCCACAACAAAGGGCCAAACAAAGCTTTCAATGTAGAGCTTTGCGTCAACAAGTTGACCACAATTGGTAACCTCTTGAAATCTCATTGAGTCATCCTTTGGATTGCAAATTATGATATTTGATCCATTCTTAAACAAAATTTCACCTTCACTTGACATGCAAAATTGTGGACCAAAGAAACTATACCCCACACACCTGATGTTAAACATTTTTGTCCAAGACTCTTTAACTCCGTACTCCTTCATAACCACACATCTGCATGAGTCATTAGAGGATGACAAATTGTAGACATATCATTTGCTAATACACCAAGGTACGGCGTAAAATCAAAATTTCCTTCTCCGTAGCAAGGGTTCTCCATTTCTTCCCATCTCCCATTAGCCAAGTCAACCACAAAGATGACACAATCATTATAATAACCAGAATACTTATTAGTAATAGCCCAGTGAAACTTCCCATTCATAAGCATATACACGAGTTATTGAATCACATGGAAATCTGTAAATCATCCAAATGTTTCCAAGAATTATTATTTAGACTGTACATTTTCCCCACATTATAACATGAATTGTCATCACCCACATTTAGAGTGATATCCACTACCTTATAATCATCATGAAGCTCATCGTATTCAAAACCATACATATAAAAGGAACCGATTCTAGAACTAGGAATTTTCTTGAGCTTCCTAATTGACGGATTCCAAAGAAACAAGTCTTTTTGTTCAATGGCAACACAAATAACCCCATTGACGGAACCCACAACCTTAATAGATTGATAGGATTTGTTTGGAGGATAATCCAAGTCAATTGCCCTAGTAACATCGTCATAAAATAAAGAGTTAACAGAACAGTCCTTAAGATTGTTTTCAGGTGGACTGAACCCCAACATAAGCCTATGAAAGGCCTTGTTATTATAAGATATGTTAAGATGGGTGGTGACAAATTTATGGCTAGAGATTAAACGAAGCCAAGATTTTGATACAGACCTAAATTTCAAGAGGGTTTTCACCGGAAGCCTTAAGAGGATTTCAGTAATGATCTCTGTTGGTAGAACAGTGGTTGTAAAGTTTGAATCTTGAACAAAAGAAAAATAACATGGAGCACTATTAATGTGCTTACTCCTCTTTCGGTGTCGACAAGAGGCTTCAGATTCCATTCTGTTGCAAAAATTTGTGAAGACAACAATGTTTTGATGTTTTTATCTACAACTAAGCTCTAAAAATATTTTCTAGTTGTACCATCTCTAAGAGATATGTTATATAAATCTTATCCAAATAAATGGTCATTTCTTTATTGGAAAAAGATTTTAAAGTGTTCCTTAAGTGTCATTTGATCAATTTTTCTCCTTTTAAATTCACCATAAATGAACGTGCATTTAAGTTGTAGCAGGAAATTCACGGTCAAAATAATCTTTTAAATTACACAATCCAAAAGACCGGTCAAAGAAATCTAGTTTTATATTAGGAGGATTTACTCATAAACATTAATTCACTATGGGTTTTGTCCATTTGACTTAATTTATACATAGATTTTTGTTGTTATAATGGATTTGGACTAGGAATAAGTTTTTATTTATTTATTAAAAACACTAGTAAAGTGAAAAACTTAAGCAATTCAATGAAACAATTCTTTAACAATTTGTTGGATAAAATATATTCTAAAGCACCTGTTTGTTGCAGCTTAAAACAACTTGAGAAAAAAAGCTCTTTTTTGTACTAAGTTGTCTATCTCTGTCATAGCTACTTTATGATGAACCAAATTATTCATAGGAAATTACTTATCAGGCTCCGGGCCTATGACTTGGGTGTGGCCAACACACGAAAATCATTAGTAGTCCCAATAAAATCATTAGTAGTCCCAAGAAAATCATTAGTAGTCCCAAGACTAAACACTTACGCAAAAGCTTTAAAAGTGATAAATATTCACACATTTGAACATGCTTTATAAAAAGTCTAAAATATAAGTATGAATTATAATAATAATAATGTTTAATACATCCCAAGATAAAGACTTAACTGACTCGTTCACTTGTCTATGAAACCTCTACTAAACTAAGATAGGTCCCGGGACAAAACCAATGGCTACCAGAATAATAAACTATAATGTCTACTAATTAATGAAATAAATAACCGAATTGGAGCGCTCTGAAATCAAGGAGATCTCACCAAAAGCTAATGTAGAGGATCTCAACAAAGTGTCTGTTGTCGACCCTGAGTAACTGTATCTACATCATTAAAAGATGCAACGCCGAATGTCATCATTAAATGGAATGTAGGTTATGTAAAATAGATGAATAAAACAGTGGTTATACTGAACATACATAATTGAAGAACAACTCAAAGAAAGATTGAAAATTTTATAACTTTAAAATAAAGCATGCAAATTTATTGAAAATAATAATGTTTTACAACATAGATTTATGCAATAATATAAAATGCTTAAATAGTATACTTTACTTTTCTTAGGGAGTTTCTCTAACCGACAACCATCACTATGAACTTCATGATGATATAACGTCTTGCCCACATTACCATATCCATCAAATACCTTGATAGGGTAAAGGATTAACTGAACTAATGGATCTAATATCTAGGCCCTTACCAGGGGCTTTATGAGGAGTCACCCGAATAAATGGCATGATCCTATCCTACGGTGGTTGTGCAGTTATGGGGTTTGAGTTGTATAAACACTTTCCTAACTCAGTATTCAATACAACTCTCAAATCAATGCAATGATGTTCAATAACTGTATAAGGTTCCTTGTTAGAAACAAGTGTCCCACTTTAGGAAAATCTAATAATCTCTGCCTTGAATTACTACTCAAAATACTTCGTTACTAAACTTGCTTTAGAAACTGACCGGAAACCTTTCTCTAAAACTAATTATGCCTCATTCAAAACTAGCCATGTTTTTCTTTATGAAAATACTGAACTTGGAACGTTTCAAGTTGCCTTACAACTCTTTTTGAATTATGGCTCAAATACTTGAAGTTTACTTTGAATTTGAAAGAAATGCATAATGAATGATATGCCAAGGCCTCTAAGCAATCTTAATTAAATAGGGCGCCTGTGATATAATAAGCTTGAACAACAATGGAAGATCATAAATATGTAGAGAACTGAAATCTCAACAATGAATTCAAGAATCTACACTAAAAATGTATGGCGAATTTCAAATAGGGCTAACTTTAGAGTAAAAACCCTAGTCTTAGTATTTTTGTAGGTCATTAAGAAGAACTCATTCACTCACTACGATAGCCTTACGTACCATAGAGAATAAGAGTTCTTCAAAAAATCTTGAAACCCTGGATTGTTCTTTTTTTGATTTTTTCACTACGTTTGGGGAGAAATATATGAGAGTATTCTAAGGTAATACTACGATATAATTCCCAATCAGGTACTATAAAGTCAAGCTTTTGGCTTAGAAAGAATAAGAAAATACTAAAATATCCTCAATTAAAAACTCCCGTAATCCTTTCAGGAGGCCTAACTATGGTCCATAGTTAGATCTACAACTCATGGATTCCATCCGTGGAATCTAGAAGAAAATCAGGGTCTCGAAAGTTCATTCCATGAGACAAATTATGGATGGTTTTTTATTTACCGATTGTGGTTGAATACGTAAAAATAAGACAAAAATATAAATTTCAGGACTTTATCCTACGAGCTGAAATTATGGCCCATAGTTGGATTTCCATAGTTCGTTTCATAAGAATCAGTCCAAAAAATGGCTTCAGAAGTTTTATTCTGTGATATTCATTATATCTGTACTTCACTTTACAACCCATAAATGGGGCTCATAGTTGGTAGATTATGATAACTCTACGGGAAGTGTCCCAGGTAAAATGTCATAACTTTTTAAATCTGAACCCCATTTGATACAAACTCGGTGACATTGGAAAGAAGATCATAGAAGTTTTATGTGAAGGACCATGGGACACTAACTCTTAATATTAAGAGATATATGGTCATTTGAAGGTTATCCTTTCATGAACTCTTGCGAAAAACTTAGCTAGTAGGAAGATTTTGATCTCAACTTACGCTAGAGGTCCCTTACAACCCTACACAACTTCTGATACACTTTCTACACTTGGTAAAGGACCTTAAAATAAAATATCAAGTAGCATATCACCCGATTCAAGCTTATATACTTATGGCGAATGATTCAAATTCTAAGAGTAGAGTTGCGAGGTGTTACATTAATAATGCATTCAAGCAACTATTTATTCCTTAAAGATATTTACCCTTTGATGTTGAACTTTAATGCGTTCAAGGATTTTATATGGTGAATAATGATATGAATATCAATGATAAAATTTTCAAATGAGCATCACAATAGAAGCATTTTTGTCTATTCAATGTTAGGGTGTAATGAACAATCTTGGTCATTATAAGTAGGCCAATGGTGAAAGAATTTAGGCCAAAAAACTTTTCAGGTAGTGACTTAAATTATTAGGCTAGGCCAGACTCATACAGAATCTAGGCTAGGTGAGGTCTAGGGTCATTCGATAATGGGCGGTGTAATATTGAGGTTTGATGAAGATATTCTTGTAGTCAAGGCATTAAGGAGTCCATAGGGCCTTTCATAATTCAATTAAGTTAAGTATAACTCTGGAATTGATCTTTGCATGGAAGGTATGTGTTGGGACATAATAGGAAGATGTTGTGTTGTAAAAAGGGCCTTTTTCTGAAGTATGAGTTTCTAAAGGTTTGTCGAAGCCTTTATAGCAGGATGCATTCCGCTATAGTCATGCTCAGACCTCTATAACGGGGTTAATTTCTACTACAGCAGCGTCGCTATAGCACGCTAGGCCGTTATAGCAAGGGGAAATGGGATTTATGTAGTAATAGCCTCGAAACCCCTATTTTATGCACTTTGTGTTCTTAGACTTGGGAGGGAAGATTTTGAGATGTTTTCACTTGATTCTCCATATAACTCATTAGTAAAGGTAAGATAATTACTCCTCAACCTTGTACATTGATTATTGAGCCTTGGAGTCTAATTTATTACTATTTGGGGAGGGCTCTAACATGATTTAATGGTAGGAAGATCCCTGGGTCAGATAGAATGACCATGAATTGGCCTAGGGTTAGGATATGGTTGTAATTCGAGAATTATTAGGCCATTGTTTGATTGAATATTGTGTTGTATTATTATTTTAGATCAAGAACAAACTAAAGTTTCACAAAGGGTTCAAGGTTCATGATCAAACTTCTGCAGCAATTGCTTGGCACCCAGGTAGGCTATGTTTTCTTATTGGTGTATTAAAACCTATTTTCTACTCCATGGTATTTTGTATATTGACGAGAGATTTCATGCCTAGGCCTTCTGGATGGTTAAGGTTGTTTTTATTGGTGTAAAGGTGGGAAAAGATATTGACTGGGGGTGGTTCTCAAATTATTGATTTATAACCTTGAGTTTGCTTGTTGGGGTAATTAGTTGTTAATGGTAAGGTTAAGTGTTATGAAAATGCTGGGTTATAGCCAATTCTAGGACTTGTGGTAATCAAAGGGAACAAATATGTGCTTATAAAATGGGTCTATTGTTGATCTATTGGTAAATGCATATAGGTGTATATATGCATGTATATGTGATGTGAGGCCAAAATACATATTTTTAATCATTATTTGCCTCACATTTAGTATTTATATTTGTCCTTTATGAGCATATATTTTATGGATTGTGCTAAATTGTGTATTTTATTTGTAGGATTAAATTGGTGAAAAAATGAGGAAGTTTGGAGCTAAAACGAATTAAAGATGAAAAGTTGAAGAAGGAAATCAAAGCAGACAGCTTAATGAATTAAATTTAATATAATAATATATTTATACATATGGTGCCAATCTAAAGGAATTTCCAATTCAATTTTAATTTGGCTTGCTACTGCCATGTGTCACCAGTTGACTGCCCCTCTGCCGCCAACAATTGTGAAAAATCACGCGGTGCAATTTTATGTACGCGTACTGTTCGGTAGCTATTTTGACGAAGCGCGAAACAACACGGAAAACTCAATTTAAATGGGTTTTGTTTTCCTAATTTGTATTGAACTTAATTATTTTATTTAGGGTTTCTATATCTATAAATAGGGCATGGAAAATTATTCTAGGGGGAGCCAAGAACCAAGATACAAGACACAATATAAATTTTCTTCTAGCTTAGGAACTTTGGAAGAGCCGCCGTGGAGGCCGGAGAATTGTGGTTTATTATTTCTTTTCCTTTATTATTTATTTGTATTCGTGATTTATAAAAGATAGTTTAGCTATTGTTCTTAACTTTTTATGATTAACACAAACATATTTATTTTAATAAATTTTGATTGTGTTCTTGAGATAATGAGTAGCTAACTTTCATAACT
>JAJOOO010029193.1:0-13846 GCA_029582685.1 Solanum piurae
AGTCATTTTGTTTCCCTTAGTTTTGTTTTATTAGGATGTTGCGGGGTCTGTCCCAACATCCATCTCAGTATTATAGAGGCTTCTTAGATAGTCAGTCAATTAGTATTGAGTCTCTTATGCATGTATATATGTAAATATTCTATTTTTGAGACTCGAGTTGCCTTCTTGGCCAGATTTTATAAGTTAAGTTGTTTTATAACCTTGCATTGCATTGCGTTATTCTGTTGAGTTAGGTTTCCGCTGAGTTAAGAAAGCCAGGCCAAGGGTTCGCTTGGGGCCAGCAATGGTCTCCGAGTGCCGGTCCCGCCCAGGGTGTAGGCTCTGGGCGTGACATGCACAAACTCAATAGTTCTATTTCTGAAGTCAAACAAAATCCTACCAAAGTGTTTAACCACTTCACACCCAACACTTTGTCAACATTCCCTAATGGTAGTAGTAGGAAATCAGAAGAAAAAGTTGTACCCTGCAGTAACCACTTAAAATTCTTGTATTTTGTGATCAAAGATGCCTCTATGAGGGGGCAATGTAGTAGGCATATCAAAGATGCATTTGTATTGTTCCATTAAAACAGTTAAGGTAGGATGGATTTCAGTACCTTGAGTTACTTGTATATTGTTGCATTGCCAAGCAGAGGTTTCATCTGTCACCAAGGTAAGCATGAAGACCTAAACTGATTTATCACTCTTTTTGTTCAAGGATTTGGCCTTGGTGGTCTTGATTTGGCTATTGGCTCCCCTTAAAACATGTTTTCTTCCCAGGTGCACAAACTCAATAGTTCTATTTCTGAAGTCAAACAAAATCCTACCAAAGTGTTTAACCACTGCACACCCAACACTATGTCAACATTC
Source organism: Solanum piurae (assembly GCA_029582685.1). Lineage (NCBI taxonomy): Eukaryota > Viridiplantae > Streptophyta > Magnoliopsida > Solanales > Solanaceae > Solanum > Solanum piurae. Next base: position 849 of record JAJOOO010029193.1, read on the forward strand.
CCTAATGATAGTAGTAGGAAATCAGAAGAAAAAGTTGTACCCTGCAGTAACCACTTAAAATTCTTACACACTGCAGTAGTTTGAACCTTCCTACCATCAGCCACACTTACTGATTGTTCATGTATAGGCAAAGCTTTACAACCTAACTTCCTTGCCATTGTCTCATCAATGAAATTATGAGTACTACATGTGTCAATAAGCACCTATAAGGATTGTTTTTCATGGTATCCAGTTACTCTAATTGTTTGATAACCTGTACTTCCAGTAAATGCTTGTAAGGAGATTGTCATGCACTCATCCACTTCTAACACTTCTTCCTCCGTAATTACCTCCCCATCTTCCAGAACTTCAACCAAATACAACTGTTTCTTGGATTTACAAGCATGCCCAGGCATATACTTCTCATCACACAAGAAACACATGCTTTTATCCCTTTTCTCATCCATCTCAGCAACAGTCAATAACCTTCTACCAGTATTACCATTACTGAATCTGTTAGCATTTGATTCATAAGGTTTCTTGACAGTTGTGCTAGAAAAAGTAGGTTTTTGTACACCCTGAAACCTAGATAGAGTAGGGAGAAGACCAGTCTGATTCCTGCTTGTTCTAGTAATTCCACAAGACTTAGCCTGAGCATCAAAAACCTCTTCCTGCAACTTAGCTAACTTGTAGGCTTGCATTAAGGTTTTGGGTTCTTGCATTCTAACAGCTTTGTTGAGTTCAGGTTTTAACCCTCCCAGAAAACAGTTGATAGCATTCTCGTTTGACAAATTAACCTCATTCAATAACCTACCAAACTCAGGTTCTAACATCCTCAGTTTGTTGTAAATTTTTAATAGCTTCCATGGAATCTTCAAATTCCTCCCCAAATCTTTCATTAACAGCCAACACATACTCAGACCAAGAAGGGGTCTATAACTGAATTCCTAGACTTCAAGTATGATCTATGCCAAGCAATAGCTTCACCATCCAAATGGATAGATGCTACTCTCACCCTCTGGTCATATGGAACTTCATCCATGGGAAAAAACTGATCCACCTTATATAACCATACCCTCAAATCCGACCCCAAAAATCTAGGAAAATCAAGTTTAGAACATCGGGTAAGAAATTTACCATTAGAATTTTGGAAATTCCCAGCTGCATTGCAAAACCCCTGCTCTCTGTCTCCACCCACAAATTATTCAGCTCTATTCTGATCTATTTCCCTGTCCTTCTGTTTCGCATTTCCTAGGGCTTGCTTGATCTCCATTAATTCCTTATCTGTCTGTACATTTCTATCATTCATATTCACCATACCTTCCATCAACTTCTGCAATTGTTCCTGTGACAATTTTCCCTCCATTTCCTCCGAAGATCTGTCTTGATTTTTGTCTCGAGCAACCATAATTTCTTAGCCGAGGACCAGCAGCTCTGATACCAATTGATCTAATTAACAGTAATCGAAAGGATAATATCAACTAGGAGGCTGAACCTCGAAGAAGAAGAGGATAGCTATATCAGGGCAATTCTGAGATAGAAGCTAAGAAGAACAGAGTAAAAGAGAGAAGAGAAGAATTATCATATATCATTTATGATTTACAATTGTATTACATCTCTATTAATAGAACTGAATTGGAATCTAATGCTACAGCTAACAAAATAAATGCTTCTAACAAACTCTAATACAGTGAACAGTAATAAATGTTTTAGTGACTAATGAACAGTACTAACTACTTTTTAACATTTCTCATTATCTAAAGCATTGTATCAATAACATAGAGTATATTTTAAAAGTTACATCAATATGAAATTGACAACCTAATAACTTGTTATTTGGAATATTGTAAATTTGTCTGAATTCAATCGTTCTTTTCACCGTAGAACCGTGCTCGAGCATGGTATATTTCTCGGTTTTCCTTCTTCTGAGATGCTCATAATGAGTTTGAGGGCGTTTTCATTTCTCAATTATCAGAAAGAGGTACTTTGTACTTTCCTTTCAATACCATAGAAAAACAATCCCCCTCCCTACATGTGCATTAACTTCATACTGCCTGCTTCTGGTTGATACCAAAATGAAATTAGAGTTTCCCCTGAAATGATGCATCGGGAAAGGCTATTCATCTCTCACTTGGTGATACATAACCATAGCACCTACGATTTCTGAAAAAATGAAAATCTCAGTTTCCCCCAAATTTGTCCATGGACTCTTGTCAAAGTATCTGACATAGGTTGACCGAATCCAACATGTATCTCACACCCTTATCGTGTCGACAAGGGTGCGGATATGTGAAAATACTTTATAATATTTCTAAATATAATGTTATAGTATAATTTTATTGTCTACTAATAGTGGATACTAGTTAATGTCTTATCATTTATATTGGTATTTATTAGTACATATTCACCTATTAAATTGATATACATTTGTGTTAGTATACATTGAACTGTATTCATATAATAAATTAGTATTTGCTTTATAATTTTGTGTTAGTTTACATTCATCCCTATTCACAGAACAAATTTGTATATATTTCTTTTTTCATTAATATCCGGTCTATTCTATTCACCTATGAGGTTAAGGAAATCCCCCTTATGAAGAGTGAGATTATGCATTCCGACATATGTTGTGAAGTATCATGTATATATTCAGATATATTTGTGAAGTACCATGTATACATTCCAATATAAAGACAAAACTTATATTTAAAGCAAATCAATTCTTCCGCCAAAAAAAAAAACAAGAAATAAATTAAAGAAAATAAGGGAAAAAAGGGACTACATCAATAACTGGATCCCTAATTTGAGGAATATTCAGTTGCGAAATAAGGAATTAACATTCAAATTCCTAGTTTTAATGATACAACGCTGTGAAATAAGGAAAGAGAAATATATTTGCTCCCTATTTTTGTTCATCTAAAAATACATTCAACCATTTATTTAGGGAAGATTAACGTAACTAATCAATACACTTCAATTCAGAAATAATTGTATTGTGAAGGTTCTGATCCTTCACAATACAATCATGGCTGACTTATTACCGGAATGTCTCATTCAAAAAATACTCAGTTTTCTTAGTTATAATCAAGCATCCAAGATGAGTATTCTCTCCAAAACATGGCTGCAAGCGTGGTCGACTCTTCCCAACTTGAAATTCAGTGTTATTGATTTGGAAGGCTGGGAAGGCGATACAAAGATAGTGGACACAATCATGGAGAGATATGGAAAGCGGAAAATTCCTATAGAAAAGTTTGAATTATCTCAGTCTTTTACTGATTGTCACCATGTTTTCTCTCGGGTTGATAAGTGGCTTTTCATTGCACTTGAGAATGGTGTAAAAGAACTTGTACTTCACTTTACATCATACCCAACACCTATTTTAACAATCTTGGAAGCAAAATCTTTAAGAGAATTGGTTCTGCGAGATTGTACTCTTATGCCTGTTTCATTATCTAATGGGGTTGTGAATTGCAATTCTTTGAGAAAAATTTCTCTATCTGATGTAACATTAGACGAAAACATGCTTCAGACTCTACTTAATAGTTGTCCCTTGATTGTCTCTTTCGTCCTTGAGAATTGTCTGGGAATAGAAGTTGTAAAGATCAAGTCGGATTCCCTGAAGGTCTTGAAGATTCATCAATATTGCGAGTGTGACATTGATGCTCCAAATTTGGTATCCCTTGACTATACAGGGAGTAAATTCCTGAACTTAATATTGCAAGCCAATTGAAGAACTCAAAAATCATTCTTCATCTCATATCCAGTTTAAATACGGCATGGTTTTGTAAGTTGAGGAAGTTTCTATCAAATTCGTCGTCCTCTTGGTCTGAAGTTAGCCTCAAATGTGATGAGATCAACATAACAGATATGCAAATGGACCACATAGGTTCTACTGGATGGGTGGACGTTTTAAATCTCAAAGTCCGTATGAGCATCTCAGAAGAAGGAAAACAGAGAAATATACCATGCTCGAGCTCTGTACTACTGTAACAACGTCGGACAAATTTACAACATTCTTCACCACACTCTACTCACAAAAATAACAACTTATTAGGTTGTCAATTTCATGCTTATGCAACTTTTAAAATTTTAAAGAAAAAGAAAGACTCACGTCATGTGTACGGAAGTGAAAGAATTTAAAGCTAGATGTGGAAAACAAACAAAATACATCCTGACAAATGAATTAACAATAAGTCACCAATCTAATAGAAAATAAGTTTCCGTAATCCTTTTTGCAAGCTCCTCACTTCCGAGTTGTAGCAACTGGTTTTTTCCATCAAAAGCTTTTACATCTTTTAATTGACTATTCCAATGAGAAGTAGAATGACTCAAATTTTTCATATACATTAAACGATCAATGAAACATGTAACTGTTTGAGTATAAATTGAGCGTAAGTTGAGTCTCCCAGGATGACAACTCCATAGTAAAGCATCCACAAAAGTAGTTGGGCATTCTATAATTTGACTCATCCATAGAATATTGAGATTTAAAACGTCTACCCCTCCAGTAGAACCTATGTGGTCCATTAGCAAATCTGTCGTGTTAATCTCATCACATTTGAATAAAGAAAGACTAACTTCAGACCAAGAGGACGAATTTGATAGAAACTTCCTCAACTTACAAAACCATGCCGTATTTAATCTGGAGATGCAATGAAGAATGATTTTTGACTTCTCCAATTGGCTTGACTCTCTTACAATGTTGAGTTCAGGAATTTTATTCCATGTATAGTCAAGTGATACCAAATCTGGAGCATCAATCTCCCATATCCCGCAATATTGATGAATCTTCAAGACCTTCAGGGAATCCGACTTGATCTTTATAAGCTTCATAGTCAACCCCGAACAATACTCAAGTATGAAAGAGACAATAAAGGACAGCTATTAAGTAGAGTCTGAAGCATGTTTTCATCTAATGTTACATAAGATAGAGAATTTTCTCAGAGAATTGCAACTCACAACCCCACTAGATAATGAAACAGGTATAAGAGTACAATCGTGCAGAACCAATTCTTTTAATGATTTTGCTGCCAAGATTGTTAAAATAGGCGTCGGGTATGATGTAAAGTGAAGTACAAGTTCTTTTACACCATTCTGAAGTGCAATGAAAAGCCACTTATCAATAAGAGGGAAGAGTTGGGGAGAATCAGCAAAAATCTCTGATAATTCAAACTTTTCTATAGAAATTTTCCCCTTCCCATATCTCTCCATGATTGTGTCCACTATGATTATATGCTCTTCCCAGCCTTGCCAAGAATTAACAAAGAATTCCAAGTTGGGAAGAGTCGACCAAGCTTGCAGCCATGTTTTTGAGAGAATGCTCATCTTGGATGCTTCTTTAAAACTAATCAAACAGAGTATTTTTTGAATGAGACATTCCGGCAATAAGTCAGCCATGGTGAAGTATCACAATCCTAATTCCTGTAAAAGTTATAAAAAAAAGGGCATGTCGTCTCTATTTGCAAATTGGATTTTATTTTAATTCCTAAATTTAAGTGTATTGATTAGTTACCAATGTATTTTTAGATGAGCAAAAATAGGGGAGAAATATATTTCTTTTTTCCTTTTTTCACAGTAGTATCCTTAAAACTAGGAATTTAAATATTAAATAATTTCTTATTCGTTACTGAATATCCCTTAAATTAGGGATCCAGTTATTTATGTTATCCCTTTTTATTTGGAGCAAGTGTTAATTAAACGAATCTGATTATATTGTTTTCTTTAAATTTATTTGTCCTTTGTTTTTTTGCAAAAATGCCACATTAGATCAAACATTTGCATTTCTAATTGATCGATTCCATAGACACAAATCTTTTTCCCTATTATTAGAAAGACAACAGTCTATTGACTGAACCCACAATAGCCCAGAAAGATGTTTTCATGGGATAATCCATGTCTGAAGTTAGTGCACCACATGCTGCTGTTTGAGGTGCATTTCCGATCTCCGCTAATCCCAGGATCGGAAGTGCTACTGATTTCATCCCAATGCAGTGCAACCCAAAGCCATTGCAACAAAAGTACCAATAAGGGCTGCTAATTTAGTACAGCCAGGACAACCAGCCCCTAATTCAGTACCAACGCACCCACCCATAAACTCAGCAATGGACGCCACCCAAACTACTTCATGAAGGTGTAGTCTTGAGTTGCTACAGAATCTTCACAAGCCAATTGAGCAGCCGTATGATCTGTAAGGGTTGGGCGCATTTAGAATTTAGGAAAAAGGGCTCACCTTTATGATTTAAAGTTGATATACCTCATTACAAAAACTGACTCACATATAGCCCCTCTTTGCAAATACTGCAAAAGAAAGACACACTTGGAAAAATTTTATTGGTGGAGACCTGATGCAATATGTGGAAATTGCAAACAAGCCGGTCATGTTACAAAGGTATGCAAGCTGAAGAACAATCTTCAAGCACAAGTTGTAGAAGCAGAAATCGAGGAGGAGCAACTTTTTTAAATTGCAGTATCTAAAGTAAAGGAGGAGTGTTGAAATTTGTTTTTAGTTACTGCAGTAGTTTTTAGCAAAATAAGTTTAAGATGAATTTGAATTTTGAATTTTAGTTAGGTTGTTGGAATTATTGAGATATTTTAGGTTGTTTTAAATTTCAAATTATGCAGATTATATTTTATGTTGGCTATTTAAAGCCCTTCAATGCTTAATAAAATCATTGAAAGTCATTTCAATCCATTGAGAGACATTTTCAATTGTTGTGCTGCCCCATTTTTAAAAAACACCAACAACAATGTTTGTTACACACACCGCATTTAGGGTCATGAACCGAATGATGAGATGTTCGCATATGTTCAATAATATGTTCCTTCTTCTTGCACTGCTTGTAACAAGCTGGACATTTGTGCCTGACATTACATAAACAAATGAAATCAACCAAACATGAGATAGACTCATCCTAAAATTAATCTCGGGATCATTTATCCCTCTTACCAAACTAGCAATACATCTAATTTTTCAGTGGAAATTGTGTTCTTGATTCCTTTTCTAAAAATAAAACTTTAAAAAACCTTCAAAATCCCAAGTTTTAACCATCAAAGTCATTTTATAAGTGTGTGAAAAAGCCCCAAACAAGAAATTGATAAGCAAAAACCAAAAACCCTTGAAGGAAAAAGCTCCACATTACCTTGTAGTGGAGAGGGGTTGCAGAGGAATTTCTGAGGGTTCCACTTCCACATTCTCATATCCAATGAATTTGATATCCAATTAAAGCAAGAAAAATCGGTTTCTTAGCCAACACCATATATACAACAATAACAACAAACCCACTATAGTTCCACAAAATAAGGTTTGAGAGGACAGAACATACGAAAAGAAGGTCTATATGATAAGATATACACAGAACTTACAACACTTAATTTTGCTCTTCATTGAATTTTTGGTCCTTCTATACTTGGAAAGATAAAATTTCTAAAAAAAAAAATTGATAAAATGTTTATTGGATAAAAAATTGATTATTCGGTCACACTTATTATAGGCAAAGTGTTTTTCTTTTCTGATCATTACATGCATCACCATTTACATACAAGGTTGCATCCGATTTTTGACTAATTAACAAAAGACACATATTAATATGATTTTGTATCCCGAGAAAAACTTAATACTTTCTTTGTCCTTAATTACTTGTCCACTTTTGAATTGGCACACATATTAAGAAAACAATGATTGACATAATGAATTTACCATTTTACTCCTATTAATTATGAAGTGAATGAATTAAAACGCAAGATTTTCAAAAAATTCTTCATTTTTCAAAGTAATTAATTGAAGTGTATAACAGGCGCCTCAACTACGTGGAGTCACAGAGTATGCCACGTAAGCTAAAAGGTGTATAAAATAACAAAAAAAAGAGTTTAGGGGTAATAGGACCTTAGTTTAGTTAAGGTGTGTTTCTGAGATTTCGGTCATAGTCTAGGGATACTTGTGCCTTATCCCTTATTGTAATATTAAAAATATTTTATATTCACTCGAAATAAATTTTTAGCCCATTTAAATCTAAGTTTTATTTGTCTCTTAATGATGTTAAGACTTTGTTCAAAATCTTAATGATTAAGTAAGTGTTAAAATCCTAATGTAAGCAAATGCTCTTAATGGCCTAAACAATAAACAATTTAGGTTCAAAATTTGATTAAATGTAGGCAATACGATTATTTAATAGGTATTTGTATGAATAATTTTCACTAGCACTCTATCCACAACTATTAACCACATTTGCCATTACAATTACCATTATCATCACCAACTACCAGCCATCCTTGCCATAAAAACCACCGTTGGCAACCATATTATTGTCAACCAATATTATTAATCACTACCACTCTTATCATCACTATTAGCCACTATCACCACTATGACCAATTCCTACCACTCGTCACCTCCATTACTACAACTAGTACCATCCTCAACTACTAACATCAATCAATTCTACCATCACAATCACCATCACTAATACCAACCATTATTATCATGTGAGTCACCACATCACTAACTATTTCCACTATCATAACTATCACCACCACAAATACTAATCACTAACATCAATCATCACAACCACCCCAATTATAAATAATCTACATCATCACTAGCGAACATACATATTTGTATATAAAATAATAATTTTATTATATATTTTTTATATATATTTTCAAATATTTAACTACTTTTTATCTAAATTGTATATTTATGATAATAAATAAATATAGCTTATTAAGGTGTTGAAGACAAATAATTTTAGGGAAACTTACAAAAATTTCATACATTTGAGGGCTACATCCTATCCTGGAAGCTTTCCCCAATTACAAATATTCCAATTTTTTCATTGCTCTCGGATACATTCATTGGTTGTCTGATATATTGCAAAAGATACATTACTTAATGGGAGGTATATATCCAAGAGGGGATAGGAATGTATCTGAGAGGGGATAGGTATTAGTAATATCTCTTGATTGATCTTCCATATCTTAGTATCTCATTAGTGATTTAGTTTCTCTTATGGTTAGGTGAAGATCACAATCCTTTAGTAGTTGATTTTTTTCCTTATTTGTAGTTTGCTCTCTTGTATAAATACACATACATATATATTAATAAAATAATACACTTCTCTCCAGCAACAAAGCGTGTATGGTATCAAAAGCCTAAAAGTTTTAAAACATTTGTGTATTTCCCTGAGAATTTGTGTATTTCCCGTTGTCACTTACAATGGTTTCAACCAATGCCTCCTCTGAGAACACCTCAACCACACCTTCTCTTGTATTTGTACCAAATTTTGCCACAATTCTCACCATGAATAACAATAAGCAGTTTATCAATATCAATGTAGTTACTGAGGCACCTCTAAATCTCAACAATACAAAATATAAATCATGGAGATACCAGTGGGAAACCATCCCCACTGCATGTGATTTTCTCATTTTATTGAACAACCACCAAGTTCAACTGCCACACCTTTTCGCCGATGACAAGACCATCTCATTCGGAGTGTCATTGCCTCTTTATCTTCTGATATTGTTCCCTTTGTCATTGATGTCAAATCTTCTAATGCTCTCTGGCAAAATTTGATGACAACCTATGCGAAGCCATCGCGTGTTGATATCACGAGTCTTAGAGAGTCTTTGAGCAATTTGAATAATGGTAACCTCTCTATTACTTCATATCTGCAGAAGATCAAATAAATCTACAACACTTGAGTATTTGTTGGCATTCAAATTTCAATGGATGAGCTCTTCCTTCATGCTCTTTATAGACTTCCAGTAGAATATGATACCATCATTGCAGCTCTACGTGCTCTAGAAATTCTAGTGACATTTGAAGAGCTTCATGAGAAGCTTCTTGATTTTGAGAAGAATCTCATTCGCTCGTCTTCTTCTACCATAGTTCCAATTACAACAAATTTAGTTGTTAAACCATCACTTCACAACAACCGCTCTCAGCCCAATCATGCTTCACATCCAGGAAACAACTTGAATCCTAGGAATAAACCTGTTTCTAACAATTTTAGTACTCAACTTGTTGGTCAAAACACCAACAAGAACCGTCCTTCTGTTACTTGTCAACTTTGTGACAAGTCTGGTAATCAATTATTGGTAATTCTCTCTCTAATCAATTATCTGGATCAGATAGACATACAATAAATAGTGCTTCATCTCAAACACAACAGTCACGTGCTAACTATGCAACTCACAACACTAACAATGATGGAAATTGGCTTATTGATTCTGATGCCTCTCATCACATCACACAGGATCTCCACAATCTGCCCATTCACTCAGATTATGATGGCACTGAAGACATTACGCTCAGTGATGGTAAACAACGCAAAATCACTCATATATGATTTTCTTTTTCACCTTCATCTTTACGGGCTTTAACTTTATCCAATGTCTTATGTGTTCCTAAGATGGAAAAGAACCTTATTTCTATTCATCAACTTTGTAATGATTTTATCTCTGTCACGTTCTCACCTTATTCGTTTGTTGTGAAAGACTTTTGCACGGGGGCACCTCTACTAGCAGGGAAACCTGAAAACAATGTTTAACCATGACCTTCATCTCTTTGATCGCCAACCTCTCCTCAAGCCCTCACCACAACCACAACCACAAGTGCTTCCAATTGGCATCGACGTCTCGGTCACCCATCCTCTCCCGCTCTTCGTCAAGTTTTTAATATTTTGGCTATTTTATCTTCTTTAGAAAAATCCTTCTTTTGCAGTTCGTGTAGATGCGGTAAAATGCATAAGTTTTCTATTCACAACTCTACAATAAAGATAAATACTCTTTCATAATACATTTTTTCGAATGTTTGAGGTCCTTCACCAGAAATTTCAATAGATGGTTTTCAATATTATTTAATATTTGTTGATCATTACACGAAGTACATCTAGTTTGTTCCCATAAAACGAAAATATGATGTATCCATTATAATTCCCAAATTTAAGAAAGTTGTAGAAAAGCTCTTTCAAAAGCTCATCATCTCATTTTATTCGAACAATTGTGACAAATTCATTCATCTTCGGTCCTTCTTTGAAGAAAATGGGATTTCTCACCTTCTCACTCCTCCACATACCATGAACATAATGCAACCACCGAACATTGTCATCTCCAAATTGTTGAAACAGGTATCACCCTATTACACAATGTGAGTCTCCCTTTAAAATTTTGGGCATATACCTTTACTACCGCAACCTACTTGATTAATTGCTTACCTACCAAATTTTTAGAGAATTAGCTTCCCTATTTTCGACTGTATGGAAAACTACCAAACTATTCCAAGCTTCGGGTATTTGGTTGTTTGTGTTTCCCATGGTTAAGGTCTTATAACCAAAACAAATTGTAACCTTGTTTCAGCCCATGTCTTTTTCTTGGATACGAACAAAATCAAAGTGCTTATCTTTATTTTGATCCTAGGAAGTCTAGATTATGTGTATCCATACATGTGGACTTTATGGAGCATCATTTACATACTCATCTATGAAAATTAAGGACAATCGACCTGAGTCTAACACTGTTGATATGTGAGTTCCCTCTCATCATATTACTTTTATATCAAGCTCATCTGGTAACTTCTCCTATGCTATATCTACAACATCGGATTCAGGAAATACCTCTCATGAGGCTGCCACCAGCAATCGTTCTTCATCAGATAAGCGTGAGAACTCCATCACATCTTTCCCAAGTGTGTATTCTTCCACATCATCTTCTACCTCTACTTCCTCATCCTCATTATTATTACCAACCCATTCCACTTCATTCATTCCTTCTTCTGCTCCTATACCAAATCATTCTATGGTTATCCGTTTTAAAAACAATATTAGTAAGTCAATTCAAAATGTTTGTCTCAGTGCAACTTTATCTCCTAAAGGTGAATCATCCCCTGCTACACAACCTTCTAAATTGCAATCCACTTCCTCAAATTCCCATAGCAACCTCAAGCCTACTAGATCGTTGATTTCATTCAATTCAATACCCAAACCTATTGAGCCTAGGAGTGTTAATCAAGCATTAAAAGATCCTAAATGATGTGCTGCCATGAATGCAGAGTTATTAGCTCTTAAGAGTCAAAGCACATGGTCTATTGTACCAGCAAATCCTCAAGCTAAACTCGTAGGATCTAAGTGGCTTTTTCGGGTTAAATACAACTCAGATGGAAGTATTAGCCGTTATAAAGCTCGACTTGTTGTTAAAGGTTTCTTGTAGCGTGTAGGTGTTGATCATGGTGAAAGATATCCTCCAGTAGCAAAATATAATGCAGTGCGTGTTATTCTCTCATCAGCTGCCACTTTTGACTGGTCACTTTGTCAATTAGATGTTAACAACACCTTCTTACACGGTACGCCTTCAAATGTGCATTCAAATTTCCTAATCTTAATGCAAATAAATGGTGCGTAAGCAATCTTTTTAATTTCCTCTAGTGAAATTCTCTCTCAATTTTTTTCCTTTTTCATATCGATTTTTTCTCAAACCCTACCAAATATTCTCAGATCTATTTCATCATCTTCATTCAAAATTCACTTTATCATTAATACACAAAGAAAACAATTTTTAAAAAAAGATGAAGTTTATAGTTGTACCTGAAATCTTAGCTGAAAATCGGACGTTTGACATAGGCAGGGCCGGCTCTATGCTTTGGGAAATAAGGCTTTTGACTTAGGCCCCCAAATTTCGGGGGCCCCAAATTTTTATCAAGAATAAATTATGTGTTAATTTTTTTTTAGAAAAAATTGATTATTTATGATAAAAAGTATAATTTTTTTAAAAATATATTATTTTACCCACTTTAACATCTTTTGTACTTTGTTAAAAATAAGAATTAATAGTGAAAAGTGTTGAACAATGTGAATTACAAATTTATTTATTTTTCGTTTTAAATTTTAGTTTCAAGTATTACTACAATCATATTAAAATGGGGTATACCAAGTCATCAACTTCTTGCGTCAAATTCTATGGTTATAAATCTTATCTCTATTTAATATTTATCAACTTATTACTTGTATAATTATGTTAACAATTCA